>JAMKQA010036983.1:0-23064 GCA_024699735.1 Posidonia australis | reverse complement strand
TGGTGGAACTTATCATGACTCGCTGTTATGGCAGCCTTGCAAGTCTAGATGTGAGACCACTAAAATACACTTAAACCACTCATTAAGCATGAAGCTCATGCCATGGATACTACAATCCAGAGTCAAGGCCACAAAAGTCACTGTTTCTAGTGAAACACAACAAATCACTATGCTGCCTCACTACAACTGAAACTTATTCCAACCTAGAAGGATATTGGTGGAACTTATCATGACTCGCTGTTATGGCAGCCTTGCAAGTCTAGATGTGAGACCACTAAAATACACTTAAACCACTCATTAAGCATGAAGCTCATGCCATGGATACTACAATCCAGAGTCAAGGCCACAAAAGTCACTGTTTCTAGTGAAACACAACAAATCACTATGCTGCCTCACTACAACTGAAACTTATTCCAACCTAGAAGGATATTGGTGGAACTTATCATGACTCGCTGTTATGGCAGCCTTGCAAGTCTAGATGTGAGACCACTAAAATACACTTAAACCACTCATTAAGCATGAAGCTCACGCCATGGATACTACAATCCAGAGTCAAGGCCACAAAAGTCACTGTTTCTAGTGAAACACCACACCAATGGTAAGGACAACTCAAGAGGAAAACACATAGGATCACAACCTAACAGCTCAACATGTGGTGCTACTAAGTGAGACAGATAATCAACTCCACTGATTCACCCCATCTCCATCATAGAAACCCAAAGAACCCAAGCGACCATTCGAGAAAAGAGATCTCCACAGTTCGAACAACACCACACCATTCGACCCATAAGCAAACAAGAAAATCAACGACATGCCACATAGGGAAACACTAGAGAAATAAATCTCCACCGCCCAAATGCCCCAAAACCATTCAAGCCACAACCAATAAAGCCAACTTGGTATCCAGACAAGATACCCTAAATAGCACACAACAAGCAGCACACTGGGCTATGCCACTCCATGGCCGAGCCCCAAACAAAACTTCACGACACCACTATGCAACACTAATGCACCAATCCACGTGCACCACCTCCCAGATATTCCTATCCTCATGTAGGATATCTAGAAGAAACAAAACAAACTTGCGGCCTCATCAGAGGCATCCAAAACAACAACACCTGTCCAGGGACTCACTGAGTCACCTAGAGCAACAAAACACACATCTGAGGACCCACCATGTCATCCAGAACAACAACAACAACACACCTAGCGACCCATTAAGTCACCTAGAACAACAACACACATTTGGGGACCCATCGAGTCACCCAGAAACCACAACAACCATCTAGGAACCCACTAAGTCACCTAGACACCACAATAACTATCTAGGGACCCACTAAGTCACCCAAAAACAACAGCAATTATCTAGGGACCCACTAAGTCACCCAAAAATCATAGCAACCATCTGGAGACTAACTAAGTCACCTAAAAACCATAGCAACTATGTAGGGACCCTCTAAATCACCCAAACACCACAACAATTATCTAGGGATCCACTAAGTCACCTAGAAACAACAACAAGTATCTAGGGGCCTACTAAATTGCCTAGAAGCCATAGTAACTATCTAGGGATCCACTAACTCATCCAGAAACCATAGCAACTATCTTGGGACCAACTAAGTCGCCTAGAACAACAAGAGGACGGGACTCTAAGCATCCTTCACATCCACCACAATGACAACAACAACAACACATCTTGGAAGCCTCACGCTTTACCCAGAGGCGACAATAGGAGGACGGAGCTACAGGCATCCTCCCACACCGACACCAACAATCCAGACAGATGACAAACCACAACCAATGAACAACAAACTCAACCAAGAACACACAACAATCAAACAAGACCAACAACCATAAGCAAATAAATAACAAACAGTAACAACCAAGGAGGGTACATAAAAGGCAGACAATTACTACACCTTGCCCTCCACACAAAACACTAAACAACCTAACACTGGTTGGTGGCTAACCCCCATAAAGGGAAATCACGTCCTCTGGTCAACCAACCTTGGGTGCCTAACCCCTTAAGTAACTACGTGCGTCCTCTACCACACCCTACTCCCTTCATAGGTGTAGCACCACAAATAGACCAGTACCAACTGTTGATGTAAGCAACCTCTAGGCAACACGACCCGTCTGGCCTCACACACCACAAGGTCTCATACCTTGCGTGCTAGCCAACATAGAATCTTGCCTATAAACAAATACAACTGCACCCATAAGTGACACGGTGCCTAATCCACGCAAAACTCGAGGACTGCACCACACCACGCTCCATGGAGTTGAGGAACTCTTGCGAACCACACGGCCCGAGTGAATGTCTCTTCATGCTCTGCTCTCAAACTGCAACCTCAAAAGTAGCTCCAAACAAATCGGCAATATCAAGATCTAACCACCGAAGAAGACTTTCAATAAGAAGTCGACATCCATTTCCAATTGAGAATGTAGACCGTCACTCCCTAGTTTCCTTGTGGTCCTTTACTCACCAACTTCACCAAAACAGGAGCCGAAGCTCGAGCCAAAGACACTCCTCAACACTGCAATCCAGAAAGCAAGAAAATCGAAAAAATCAAGGTGTAGGAATGCATGACATGAAATTCTATGGAGTCACCTGACTAGACATTCCTAGGCTAGTGCTCCTAGGTGTACCTAAGCTTTGATACCATTTGTAACGACCCCCATGTTGCTACCACTCAACCTAGCTACAATTTTTCGTTTTATTACTATTATCTTACAATTACACTAATTATGTAATTAAATTTAAGTACACTCAGCAGAAGTAGTACTAGTAAACAACAGAAAATAAAACTAAACTAAACACTCACCAAAATCCCTAATGTGAGGCAATGTTACTCCACTTATATGCACTAGCAACTAACAACTACTATCTTGCACTTGCCAAAACACACGAAACAAAGCACACAGGAGTGACCACTAAAAATAGTCATCCAACACACACCCCACCTAAAACAACACGGCACACCACGTCGAGGAAGTAGACATAACTATGGCATAGGCACACAAGTATAGGCATCCCTACATGGATGTCATAGCACCAAAACTAGGCAATCCACCATTGCTTGCCTTGCAGTAAAACTCAAAACCATGCCTTTAAAACCATTCTTTCTCTTTTCCTTGCAAAACCATATGCATGCACTTTAAAATCCTTTTATGCATGCCTAAGAAGGCTGTTCTTGCCAATTCAAACCCAAAACCACACAAAACACACAACGTAGTCGCACACACTCCCTAGGTGGACTAGACAACACATGGGGTTTGAATACTCTCTAAAGTATCCATGGCACCCACAACAGCAACTACAAACAAACACAGAGCCTCTGCTCTATGCAACACGATCCCCTTTGGACCAAAATAGCCACACCAAAGCCTCGAAGCCTCTACTCCCAAAATCACGGAATACTCTAGTCCAAAACCAAGGAGCCATCGCTCCCAAAGTACAACGCCCCAACTAGGCAAAACACTATGGCCTTTTCTAGGCCAGAGCCTGATCCCTTGAATCAAGACACAACAAAAACCACAAGTACAATAATTTGTCAAGTTACTCAGCACCAAGCAGTCAACACTGGCCATATGCAGTCAACCGTGAAGCTACCACGGTGTCTACACTACCACAGACAACCACCCAGTGGAGGAGTCTGCCAGTCCCAGCATCCTTCCAAATAAAGGAGCCTCATTGGCTAACCACACTCCAAGAAAGCCTACTCAACCTACTCCAAGGCAAGCTGTCTTCTCTTGGGACAAACCACAGGGTATGCCCTCTCGACGTCCTATCCTCAGTTCTTGGAACAACCAGAGTCTCTTTCACCTCTAGGTCCAGCTACCACCTCAAACCACAACTACAAACACCAACAAAACAACGAAAACCATGCGGACCTCAAACTAAGCAAGTAGCTTATGACCCTAGAGGTATCACCTGACTCTAAAATGTTGGTCGTGAGCATTAGTCTCTTGGTCCTCCAAAACCACAAACACATGGACCTTTTCCTAAGAAAAAGCTCACAACCCTAGAGGCATCACTCGTCCCAAGAGGTAGACCGAGAGCTTAGGTATCTAGGTCCCCATTTCAAAAACCTCAACCTAGATGCCACGTTTGACTCTCTAAAGGCGTTGTCACACCTTCGGGGCCAGGCAACATGCCCCTACAGTCTCTCAGTCCACCCAAGTAGAAAAACAAAGGAAATCTCTTTTCAAATCCTTTGAAAACTGATGCATTTCTTTTCCCAAAAGGTTTAAAAAAACATTTCGAAAATCATTAAACATCATTCCAAAAATCTCACAATGCTTTGTGCCCAAAAGCGACACAAAAATTGAAACCAAAATAGCAACTCAAAGCACTACCTTGATAGTCCTTCTGTCAAGCCCTGAAAGTCACACTAAGTGCACTCAAAACATTAAGTTCTGGTGCCAAAATGTCTGATCTCTACTGGCTTGTGTCTCACATGAGCCACAACCAGCTCAGTATCAAAAAACCAATCATGCCACTGAATATCTAATTCAGTGCACCATGCCAAATCTTACCTCAACTGCAATCCTAGGGTTAAATATAAGCCCTAATGTCCAACTAAGCCATTAAAGAGAGAGCCTAGTAATTCCAAGTTCTATTATCTTTTATTCTACCAATTGCCCAAGTAGGGTAGTGCTAATCTCTTTTAGGCACTCCCTAGGCCATCTCTAATGATTATCCTAATCATTTATGAATCACCAAGTTACCTATGTCATTAAAACCTCATTTAATAAGGTTACTAACACAAACAACTAATATAACACCTCAAACCTAGCAACGAGGGCTACATGCCAAGTGTGCCTGGCTGGTGTGTTAGCATGGTGTGCTGGTGCTTTGTTTTTGGTTTAGAGCTTAAAGCCTTGAACCCAACTCAACCAGCACCCTTCCAATGCTTTAATCTAGTCTACCCTACACGGAACTCAACATACAAGGTACCAAACTGAAGGAAATCATGCAAGCAACATAGTGGAATTGAAAGCAACAATTCCATGCACCATAACTCGAGAAATCACTGAAAAACACTTCAGATAAATAGTATAAAGCAAGATTAAATTTTGAAATTAAAAATCACACAAGCAACCAAAAATCACATTCCATATACTAGACTGAAGAACTTGCTGAGCTCGACAGTCTAGAACAGAATTCATGGGAATCCGTCACCCATTGCTCAAGAAATTCAAGAAGGAAGGCCAAAAACACTATTCATCCCAAAAACACAGTGTCATTATAAATGCCCCAAAAATTCCTGAAAATCACTATAAATTCTCCAAGCATCCCATTACATTCAATTCACACTAACATGCCTCTATGCATCAAATTTAGTAAGAAAGAATTTCTACAAGGGGTGTTTACCTTGACCGAATGGCGGGACTTCTTCCTCTTCCTCATTCAGTGACAAACACCGAGTCCTCTCCTCCTCCTCACGATGATGACGGTGCAATGACGACGAGCTCCTCCTCCTCCAGCCTCCTGCCCCACTCCATCTCTCGTCTCTCCCTCATTCTCCCCCTCTCTCTGTGTCATGCAGGAGAAGGTTGGAGTGAAGAAGAAGAAGAAGAAGAAGAAGAAGAAGAAGAAGAAGAAGAAGAAGAAGAAGAAGAAGAAGGGAGAAGGAGAAGGAGAAGGAGAAGAAGAAGAAGAAGAAGAAGAAGAAGAAGAAGAAGAAGAAGAAGAAGAAGAAGAAGAAGAAGAAGAAGAAGAGAGTGGGGCCTTTAAGGGGAGAGAGAGAAAAGAGGAGAAAATAAAGAAAGCAAGAAAAGAAGGAAAAAAGGAAATAAAAGCAGAAGCCATGGTATGAGACCAAACCACGCGACCTCCCACATCCACGTGACTCGTGCAACAAAGACTAACCACCCGAGCACGCTGATAAACCTCCGAAACCCAGGACAAACCCTTAAGCTTCCACGAGGATCGGCACAACACCAAAACGACTAAGCACCAAAAGAGCCAGATACCCACATTACTGGCGTAGAACGCTACTCGAGCTGCATTTTGCAATAAATGTAGGGACCTCAACATCTAACCACCTAAAAATCTATTAAAATATCTGACAAAAAATGCTAATCTAGGTCTGGGTCGTTACAAATTCGATCACAGCACCTATCACCTGTGGACGTCAACCATAGTCTTGTGAACGACAGTAAAGGAGTTTCATACCTCTAAGACCCAATGAACACTTGCCTACAGTCTCTTGGTCCCCAACCACAATCTGGGTGACGCACTTGACCATCCGGGAATGTCATCATTTCTCCTGGTCCAAGCAGTATGGCCCATAGTATCATGGCCCACACACAGAAAATATGGAAAGCTCTTTTCCAAACCAGGCTATATCTCTTTTAAAATACATTTCCAAAACCATTTTATATCTTTCCAAAATTCGCAAAATCGGCCCACCAGGTGTCCACATCAGACCACCACTAGTTGCCCACAATCCAACTCAATAAAGGTAATACAAAACCACCAAATTCACCTTTAAATCTGTACTCAGGCCAAATTCAACATACCAAATTGGGCAAGTCGACCGAGCTAGGATCACACCACTAAAACCGATAGACCGAAATTCAAATCGATCATCCGAAAATCCCTATTTCAATAGACTGAAGAACAACAGTCGACCGAACTAGGTACACAATCAACACCGAAGAGGCTAGAATGGTTGACTAAATCAATTCTGTTGACTGAAATGGGGACCTAGTGGACAAATCTAACAGAAAAATTGTAATGCCCTGATCCCAAGCACGCTACTAAATCACAGTAGCATAAGCATAATTACACTAATTACAGAAACGTTACATAACTATAACTAAAGCTCACCATCAGGAACTCAATGTGCAGCTAGAAGCTCCAACTCCTGCATTGGAACTCGACGACACCAAACTACGCCTGAAAACCAAACAAACACGCGTGAGTGACATCTAAGTCACCCAATACGCGCCCCCAAACACACAAACCACAAAATCTGTAGAAAACTATAAAATCAACTTTTAAATTTTTTTTCAAAGTTTGGTTTTCTTTTGAAAATCCACTTTTCCCTTTCTGAAACATCATTCACTTTTATCTTGTTTGAAACCACTTGGGATCTTGAGCCCCAGTCCATACTCTTTTCAAAAACCCATCTTTCTTTTCTTTTCAAAACATTTGGAAATTTATTCCAAAACACATTCTCTTTCAGGAACACATTTGCATTATCTTTTTAAAATAATTGGAAATTATTTTCCAAAACATGCCTTTTTCAATACTTGCGATTTCTTCCCAAAACCAAAATCACTTTGAAAACTCATATTTCTAACTAGATTCAGCCTAAAACACAATGCCTCACAAGGCTAAAAAAAAAATCATAAATAATGGTTGGGAACTGGTTAAAACATCATCATTATTTCATTCCTGGATTTAAGGACCATTCATGAGTCCAATCCTGGTCAAACCACATTTCTTTTCATTTCTCAAATCACATTCCTTTCTTATTCATTTCCACTTTTTTCTTTACTAATGTTACCTTGATTAGGGGTAACCAGGCACACAAGTAGTAGGCGAGGACATCCTTTCCCGTACTTTGCTGCACTGCTGCAGTGAAATTCCCCGTGTGGGATGCCATCGCCATGGCCAACTGGCTTCAATTTCTTTCATATATGCACGGGGATACATCTTTGTCTGACGCTCCATCGGTGACCTGAAAAAATAGGTACAATGACCCAAGCTCATCCTACACCGTCGGTGACCTGAACAACTAGGTTCAATAACCTAGGCTCAGCCTACACCGTCACGAGCTTGTTGACCCGATCAACTTGGTACAACAACCCAAGCTCAGCCTACACCATCTCTAGCTCGGCAACCACAGTCATGTTTGGCAACTGGTTTCATTGGAGCCTCATACTCCTACCATGATGTCGACACCAGCTCCCGTGGTTCCTTAACACATTATTAGTGTTTCATTTCCAAAACTCTTTAAGCTTTTCTTTTCAAAACCATTTCCATTTCATTCTTTTTCATTGCAGGAATTTGTTTTCCATACAATACTTGACCCTCTTGAGGGGTCCCAACTCAAATCATTTAAAATCATGCTTTAAAATCATAAATTGGGTCTCATGCCCAAAACCACTCACAATCAACCATTTATTCATTTATCGGGTCTAAAACCCCAAACCATACCCAAATCCACTTGTTTGGGTTCTACATTCCTCCATGCCTTCTACATGGGAAGAAAACATTATTAACATATGTTCATTGTTCATTCAAAACCTTTTATTTCTATTATTTGTGCCCATTTATTCACATGGGCAAGGGAACGAAAACAGTAGACCGAATTGGAATTCGGTATACCGAAAATCACTAATTCGTTATGCCGAATTCCTTTGGTATACCCAAACCCCCTGTTTCGGTAGACCGAAAGATTTCGGTTTGTCAAAACCAGGGATCCTGGCTTAATCTGTCAAGATTTCAGCATACCGAATGGGTTCGGCATACCAAATTCCCCACACACAGGGCACACCCCTGTTTCAGTCGATGAAAATTGTCCAAAGTGGGAGCCTCGATCAGACCTCCCAAATACACATCAAAAAATACCAATAAATCATGGGGTGTAGACCCTTGAGTCTACTTCAAAACCCCTCAAACCATTCCTCAATCCATTAACTATGTGATTCACACGAAAATCACAAAGGGGAAGAGCTCAGTTTAACCTACTGTAGCTTACATCCCAAATCTCATTTAATCTCACAAATTTTCCATCCTAACCACATGATATCTATGTTTTCATGCATTCCAACTAATTCTCATTAATTTCCCTATTTTTCTACGATTTTACATGCATTTTTCATCATTTTCATGCATTATACTAACTGAATCAAACCACAAGGAAACGAGGAAGGATAGGGGTTGCGTACCTTGCTCAGCCTTTCGGTGAACCTTCTGCACTCCAGCGAGCCTCCTCGCGCCCTAGTGAAGCTTCCTCCTCCAGCAAACCTCGCAAGCCACCTCCTCCTCGGTCAAGCTTCGCTCCTCCTTCTCTTCTCCTCTCTCGGTCACCCTTTCCTCTCCTCACTTGCCATTGGATCCCTTTCTTTATCCTCTCCTCCTCCCATGTCGCGCCGGCCGTCCATCGCATCAGAAGAGACAGTGAGGCACGAGCCTCTATCGCTGGTGGCACGAGTGTGGGGAAGAAGTGGAAGAAGAAGATGGGGGAGGGTGGAAGGATATAGCCCATGAGAGAGAGAGAGGGAAAAAGAAAGGAGAAAAAGAAGGAAAGAAAAGGAAGAAAAGACAGGCACGCAAATCGAGGTGACTGTGCATCCTCAAAGCGGACTCCACATTGGTCCCAAATTACAAGCAAGTGCATAGAAAGGCAACCACAAGCTCATACATGAAACAATAGATTATCCATTAATAAACCATTTATACAATATTACAATTAATTACATGGTTTACAATTAAAATGGATAATCAGGCCCAGATATCACAAAAATGGCAAATCGATTTTCCCATTTTCTGAAAAATGGCCCGAGCCCTAGCCTACCCAATCACCCAAATGGGAGTGAGGGGCAGACCCACTAGGAAAAATCCACAATCCATAAGATAAATATGGAATATAGACAAATGAGTCTACTCCAAATCCACGTAACCAAAACCATAATCCATGCATCAAAGCTCAAGAAACAAAATCGCAAAGCCGAGAAGCACAAAATCGAGCATAGTATATTAAACACATTAAATTTGCCATTAATGCACATAAATTCTTATAAATTCTAGAAATCAATCGTAAGCATTAATTTCATACTATTCTACTCATTTCTAATCCAAAGGTCGGATATGCTAAGTACCTGGACTGGTTCGGTGGGGTAGAAAAGTCGCATCTGTTCTAGTAGGAACTCCGAGAAAGCCAGTGCGGAATGTGGTTCGGTGCTGAGTGGGCTAGGGTAAGCTGAACAGCAATTAAATCTATCTTTTCTGCAAGATATGTGTATGATATCTGACATGTAAAACTGACTAGGCAGGGCCTCAAGGACAGTTATGCTACTTTTTATTGGGAGATGGAGTGACGAGAGGTAAGTAAAGTTGTAATTTTTGTAAATATTTCCTTGGAATATCTATAACAAATCTACTTCAATAGGAACTACGATGGAAGGCAATGATGGAGGTATGGAATTTATTTTCTACAATTAATTGTCCTATTTACACTTGTAATATGATGTTTTGACTTGCTTACTTCCTTGTTCTCAAGTCGACGGGTTGGAAGAGGATGTCAACCGTGGTACTAGTGAGGGGTTCTCCATGGAGTTCAAGCGAGAGGACATGGTCGCTGACAAGGGTCCTGGGGGTGCCTCGGCTACTGTTGTAGGCCCTTTACAGGTTCAAGTCGCTTCTGCCAAGATTTCCACAGGATCGGCCAAAAGTTTGCCTAGACTGCCACTACTACTTAGAGGGGTGTTGCTGCTGAATCAGAGGAGGATGTGAGGACAAGAGTTCGTGGGAGGATTAGTCTCTCATGCACTTCCCCTTTTTTGAAACTTCTCTGTTGTAATTTGGACATTGGAAAATGCATGAAATTATCGTGTAATATAGACCAAATTCATATTTATATGCTTGAAATTGTTTGCCCTTGGTCTTTGTGTGTGTTGGATTGTGTGAAATGTGTTTGAATTTAATCTACAGGTATTAGAAGTCCTTGCACCAATTAGGTGAAGTTACTGAGTTTAATTTGTACTCATTCTGAACTAGCTTTTTTTTTTTTTTGCCAACAATACGTGCCAATAAAAAGCACCAAAATTGATCGGTATTCGTAGACGCCTCATGCAATCAACTATATTAGATGTTACGGTAAGCCGCCACATATAGCTGGCAAGAGTCACTTGAACCTGTGTAGATAGAAGTTACTCATGGCCTATCCTTTCCATCTACAATCTGTTGCCCATATATGTTGCCCACCTACTCGATATCTTGTTGTTTTCTCTCCATTGTCTTGGCATTGCTTTCTCCTTGGTTCTTCCTTGCTCAAGGAATGAGTTACTCTCTTCTTGGTTTTCTCCTACTTGAGCTCCCTTCTTTCCTTGAAAATGGTAAGCACAATTGGTGGTAGTTTTTTTGTTTTTTGCATTCTTTCACCCCAAGGTATCCTATTTTCATGTGTTGTTTACATCGCAGGGCTTTCCCACCATGGTTACTCCTACACACTGCTTGGATGTCCTCCGATCGTGGATTGGAAATTGATAACTAGTGATCATGAGAAGTTGTAGATCTAGGGCTCTTCCATAAAGTTTTTGAATATTGCAGACGTGGAGGTGTCCCAATATTTCTTATGTGCTGCTGCCCGATTTTGGAAGCCTACCTTTCACGTATTTCACTTTGGGTACATGAAACTGACTCCTACTTTGGAGGAGGTTTGCTAGATCTATAGCTTGTCCAAGATCCTAGGGCGCACCATATTTATGAGGTGTGATGATTATGCCATCGTTTTGAGCCAACTGATGGGGCTTACAACTAGTGAGTGCGGACATCGTCTTGTCTGCACAGACAGGTAGTCTCCCATGCTACAGCTGACATACTTTGATGAGGTATCTAAGATGTGCGTCACTCTTGGCGATGTGCTGTGGTTTTGTGGTTTTGTAACTCACTTTTTGGGGGAGCTGGTTTTCAGTCATAGCCAGATGGTTGTGTCTAATGATGCTATTGAAATCACCTTAGCAATGGTGACTTGCCAAATTGATCTTGCGCCTATCATCATTTTTGAGACTTACTAGGCCTTGGACCAGTTACTACATTGTTGTCGACACTCTACGATTGTGGAGCTCTGGTGTAGGTAATATATATTCTACAATCTTTATTTTTAGTATTTCCTACCAAATATTGATAAATACTCTATCCCGTCACAAGTCTGGCTAGCTACACACCAAGGGGTGGAAGTTCTATGCCCTCAGCATTCGAAGCTTACTACCATAATGGACATTCCTATACCATTCGAGCTATTTGCGTGGAGTACGAGAAACTGGAAAAGCTATCAGAGGATAGGATGGTTTGGTGCATTATCCCCTCAATTGTAAACCCATTTGAAGTTTACTTCAATGATGGTGACATGCGACTAATCATTCTACTTGGACTGACTAGGGGTGTGGAATATCACCTGATCTAAGTGATGTGACAATTTGGTTATTGTCAGGACTATTTCACCTAAAGCCCAATGCTAGATTGTTATCAACTATATCCACTGAGCTCACTTGCTATGACCACTGAGCTGTCCCGACTACTACGTGGCTACATCTGTTCAAATAGGATAGCCATCATGGAGAGTGATGGGTACACAGCTGAGTTTGAGGCAGAGATCGAGGAGACTTGGCCCATCTATGAGGTTGCACATGGTCCCCCCTTGTTTCCTATGGCTAGCAGTTCTATGAGGGCATGTGATAGCAAGGATGACTGAGTCACATCTCATTACTCTCTTCTTCCCGTAGAATGCTTTGTTTATGTTGATATGAATTTTGCCTATGTGTAAATGCATGTCCAAAACATTTTTTAAGTTGAATGAATGCATTGGGTATTTCTATTTGGACACTTGTGTTCTTGTGATGGCCATGTAGTGGTTTCTATGTCTCCAAAGTAGGCTTACTATGCCTTCTGATTTTGCTGTTGTTTCTACCAACCGTGTTGTTAAAATGCGCCATTAGTAGCCGCCTATTACAATTGCTTTAGCAATCCACCTTTTATGGTCACTCAAAATATTCATCGCTAATGCTCATTTTGAATAGTTGCCTGAAATAGGCACTTACTACGTTGGGTAGTTAGACATCAAGCAATTCTAGTACAAGCGCATTCCACTTGACCTCGCATTTGCCACTACCTCTATTCTACCATTGCTTTACTGGACTTGCTTGCTTGGGATGTGCTGATGACTATTAGCCTTGCGCTGTCAGTCCTTTGTGTGACCATGCCGGTGGAACCCTTGCACGCCTCTCCTACTAGTCAGTGTGCGGAAACACACGAGGAGAACCGATACAGTCACGGCGAAAATGGTGAATCCGGAAGAAGAGACAAGACCCGGAAACACCAAAGGAAGATAAAAAGGATAAGGAAAGGAGTCGCCACCTAGTCTTTTAATGGAAAGATGAGGAAAACCAAAGAACACACAAGAAAATCAAGAAATAAAACAAAATGCAGAATGCATGTCTAATCCGTGCCTAATAGACAATGCACAAATGAATGCGGGCCAGAGAAAGGGTAAGGATTCTTGTTACTCATGGGGAAGGGTTTAGGCACCCCCATACAGTAGAGAAAACTCGGTCTTTCTAGGTTTCCAACTGTCAATGGTCTGCCAAATGTATGCTTGCTTATTTTATATGCTCATGCATGAAGATGATTGAAAACATGCCAAATCACAGCAAAGAAAAGGAATGAAGGGAAAAACTTAATTCGAGGATCAAATGTAGGCATTGAGAATGCCATTTTACTGTACGCCCTTGGGCGATGAGGAAAATCGTGGAAATCGTGAAATTCTCGGAAAACGCCTCGTAAAACAGCAGAAATTGGGATAAATCCAAGAAAATCGAAAAGGGGAAAATAATCCTCATTTCGGGACAATGTCAGCTTTGACAAGTCTTTTAATGTATTCCCTTAGGCGATGGAAAACCAAAACAAGTCAAAACCACGGAAAACAGAGGAAAATCCACAAAACAGGGAGTAAACCAAGCTAAAAACAAGCTAGGAAAGCGTGCGCAAAATCAGAAAGAAAAGACAGAAAAATCCGTGCAAAAAGATGTAAAAAGATATGCAAAATGCAAGTGAGAGTGCAAATGTGAGAAGTCTAGGGGGTTTTGTGCAAAAAGCCCAAAATCCTAGGGAAAAACGAAGTCCGGAAGCCCAAAGCAACGAAAATACATAAGAAAACAAATTCCATGCAATTATGAGGAAATCTAGCGTTAAATGTGCATCCCTAGTCAAAATGATGTTCTCTAGGGGCAAAATGCAATTTTTCCACCTAAACATGCATTTAAATCAATTCTACATAAAATTAGGGTAAAAATGCAAGAAAAATGTCTCAGAAATGATCCAAGAAGTTTCAAGGGCAAAATGGTCATTTTACCCTGGAAAACAGGCAATGAGAGTAAAATCAATGAAGTATAGGGGCTAAACTGCAAATTACCAAGTAGAAAAAGCATCCAGAAGAATTTCAGTAAAGTATTAGGGTTAAAATGCAATATACCTAGAGAAAACATGCTTCAGAAAAGTTTTAAAACAAATTCAAGGGTTTAAATGCAAATAAACCAAAGAAATGTGCATTCTGGAAAGTTTCAATAAAATCCAGGGGTCTAAATGCAAATTAACCAGCAAAAGCATGCATCCTGGATGATTTCAGAAAAAAGCTAGGGCTTAGATGCAAATAAACCATCAAAAATGAGCATTCAGAAACATTTTGAGAAGTATGAGGGATGATATGCAATTTCTATAGAAAAAATGAACTATCAGAAAGGTTCCAAGGAAATCTAGGGTCTATTATCCAATTTGTCTAAAACAAAATACATTTAAAAAACTCTAGAGGGCTTTTATTAAAGTTTTAAACTTCGAAAACATTATTTTAAATGTTCAAAGTAAAACATGTGATATTTTCAGTTAAAACTTTATTCGAAAGATTTAAGAAAAATGATGAAAGGACCTAAATGTAATAAAAGGACCTAAAAGTAATACAAAAAGGACCTAAATGAAAGAAAAACAAAGTTCCTGTATTTTATCAAATAAAATGTTTTAAATTGTTTTTTAAATAAAAAAAAGAAACGACGGTCGCCGACGACGGAGCTCGACGCTGACAACCACCGGAGGTGGCAAAGAAGACTTTTCCATGGTGTGATCTGAGATCAGACCTCACGGGAAGCATGAAGGAAGTGAGAGGGGACGATCCAACGGAGTGCATCACAGAATCAACGGTGGGAACGGGCCTCCTACCTACCTCGCCGTCGAGGTGCTCCAGCGACAGCGTCGGGGAAGAAGGGGACCTCCGGAGGCTGAGGAGCGGCAGTCAAGGCTTTTGGTGGCTGCGAGATGCTTCGGGGCTTACTCTGGAGCGGTACGGAGGCTGGTGGAGCGAGGAGGTGGTCCGCCCATCGCCGCCGTGACTTCCTTAGGCAGGCGCCACTGCTGGAGCGATCCAAGGCTCGTGGCGCAGTCCTGATGATTCTGGAAGCTTCGCAGGACATGACGGAGGGTTTCTGGGGCTTCAGAGGCGTGCGAGGGGCTGGAGGCTGACGCAGCGACTCTGGATCCAGTCGTCTTCTCCGGCGATGGTGGCATCTGAGCAGTTCCCGGCGGGCGTCGTGTTGGCTACTTGGTGCGGCAATGCGAGGAGCGAAGAAGCTCGAGGGAGGCCAGGGAAGGAGGATAGGAGGCTTGGGGGCAGGGACGTACCCTGGATCGCCCACCCCACCTCTGTCGCCGGAGTGTGGCGACGACGGGGCACTACGGAGCGTCGTTAGCCAAGGGATCGCTCTGGATCCCTTGGAAGCACTCCAGGAAGAGGAGGAGAGGACTAGAAGAACAAAATTCAAACAATTAAGAGAGAATCAGTGTGTACCTGGCTGTAGTTGCCTCACCGAAGCTCTAGAAACACCTTCTGTCCTCCTCCACGACAGCTCTCGCACTGCTCCTCTCCATCTCGCTCTCAATTCTCAGTTCTCTCGTGTGCTCAAGGGGTGTGGTCCTCTTTTCAAAGCCTAGCTCCTCTCCTCCTTTTATAGGCAAACGAAAACCCAACCCAAAATCGACAAGGGACCAAACATGTAATAGAATCAAATAACGACCCTCTAACTCTACTAAACCAACTCCAAAAAAGCAAAAACAGACTAACCGCATGCTAACGGTTGTCCCCTCGCTCCTTCCCTTTGTCCCCTACCCGTCGACAGTGTTCGACGGCGATCCAAGCCTCTCCGACAACCCATTCGACCGCTGGAGATGCTTGGTTGGCTTGCTGAATCAACAATGACATGTGCTGGAGGATGAGCTCAGTGGCTGATACGTGAGAGATTGGTGAAGAAAAGCAATGGGTTCATTGATGTGGTTTGGCTGATTTTTGGTAAAAAAAGATTAAAGGAAATGATTTAATGGATATGGTATTGATGAAATAAAATGTTGGGTTGAAGAGAAAGAGATAAATTGTTTAAGATAGACCTTTATGGGCTTTGGGCTCAATTTGGGCTTAATGGGCCCAAATGGGCTAAAATGGCCTAAATGGGCTAAATGAACCTCAATTGGGCCTAAATAGGTCTTATGGGCCCAAGTGGGCTTAAGTGGGCCTCAAGTGAGCTTCCATGAATTAAATGGGCCTAATGAGGTTTAGAGCTCGCCACCACATCTCCATCCTGCAAAATCAGAAAATTGGGGTGTCTACAGATGCCCCTCCCTGAGCGAAGTCGGAGGACGAGTAGAACAGAGACTGATGCTCAGGGTTAACAAAGACACCCCACGTGAGACCACAAGAAAGAATCAACCACGGGCAAATAGCCACTAGCCAGAGTACATACCAGAGGTCCGCCTCAGAGCTCCCACCGCCACAACTGAAGCAAAACAGAGGAACAAAAACAAAGCACTAACAAGCTGACGACCAATCAGCTCCTAAGAGACATGACTTGTTATCGCATCTGTCGAGAAAAGTACCGGAAAATGACTGCTCACGAATGTCGTCTGGGTAGTTCGGGCTACCAGCCCACAGGGAGGTAAACAAAAACCAAAGGTGAAATGAAGGATACCAAGATTCCTCCTAATAGAACAAATTTGGATAGGAAAATTCAAAAGTAAAAGGGCACCAGGATTTGTTCCATCGGAACGAACCGTGGATGGGAAAATCACATCAGGATTTGTTCCATCGGAATGAACCATGGATAGGAAAATCAAAGTAAATGAACACAAGGATCCGTCCCATTGGAACGAATCGTGGATGGGAAAATCACACCAGGATTCGTTCCATCGGAATGAATCATGGATAGGAAAATCAATGTAAATGAATGAACACCAGGATTCTTTCCATCGGAACGAACAGTGGATAGGAAAATTCAAAAGTAAAATTACATCAGGATTCGTTCCAACGGAAAGAACTGTGGATGGGAAAATCACACTAGGATTCGTTCCATCGGAACAAACTGTGGAAAGGAAAATCAATGTAAATGAACACCTGGATTCGTTCCATCGGAACGAACCATGGAAGGGAAAATCACACCAAGATTTGTTCCATTGGAACGAACCGTGGATAGGAAAATTCATTGTAAATGAACACCAAGATTTGTTCCATCGGAACGAACCGTGGATAGGAAAATCAATGTAAAAGAACACCAGGATTCGTTCCATCGGAACGAACTGTGGATTAGAAAATCAATGTAAAAAAACACCAAGATTCATTCCATTGGAACGAACCGTGGATGGGAAAATTCAAATGTAAATGAACACCAAGATCCGTCCCATCGAAACGAACAGTGGATTGAAAAATTACACTAGGATTCGTTTCATTGGAAAGAATCATGGATAGGAAAATTTCAAATGCAAATGAACACCAGGATTTGTCCCATTAGAATGAACCGTGGATGGGAAAATCACAAATGTGAACGAACAACAGGATCCGTCCCATTGGAATGAACCGTGGATAGGAAAATCTCAAATACAAAAGAACACCAAGATTCGTTCCATTGGAATGAACCGTGGTAGGGAAAATCACAACAGGATTTGTTCCATCGGAACGAACCGTGGATAGGAAAATCAAATTAAATGAATACCAGGATTTGTCCCATCGGAACGAACCGTGGATAGGAAAATCACACCAGGATTTGTTCCATCGGAACGAATCATGGATAGGAAAATATCAAAATTAAAGGAACACTAGGATCCGTCCCATCGGAACGAACCGTGGATGGGAAAATTCAAAAGTAAATGAACACCAGGATTCGTCCATCGGAACAAACTGTGGATTGGAAAATCACACTGGGATTCGTTCCATCGGAACGAACCATGGATGGGAAAATCACACCAGGATTCGTTCCATCGGAACGAACCGTGGTTGGGAAAATTCAAATGTAAATGAACACCAGGATTCATTCCATCGGAACGAACCGTGGATGGGAAAATCACATCAGGATTTGTTCCATCGGAATGAACCATGGATGAGAAAATTCAAATGTAAATGAACACTAGGATTCGTTCCATCGGAATGAACCATGGATGGGAAAAAATCAATGTAAATGAACACCAGGATTCGTTCCACCGGAACGAACCGTGGATGGGAAAATCACACCAGGATTTATTCCATCGGAACGAACCGTGGATGGGGAAATTCAAATGTGAATGAACACCAGGATTCGTTCCATCGGAACGAACCGTGGATGGGAAAATTCAAATGTGAATGAACACTAGGTTCCATCCCATCGGAACGAACCGTGGATAGGAAAATCACAACAGGATTCGTTCCATCGGAACGAACCGTGGATAAGAAAATCACACCAGGATTCGTTCCATCGGAACGAACCGTGGATGGGAAAATATCACAAATGTGAAAGAACACCAGGATCCATCCCATTGGAACGAACCGTGAATAGGAAAATCAAATGTGAATGAACACCAGGATTCATTCCACAGGAACAAACCGTGGATGGAAAATCACATCAGGATATGTTCCATCAAAACGAACCGTGGATAGGAAAATCTCAAAATGTAAAAGAAACATGCCACCTTTTCCAGCACAGAAGTTGTGAAGACTTCCTTCTTCCAGATTGGGGCAATAAAACGAGATACTCAGGTATTATCTAGGTGGTCCCTAGTGCCAAGCCGATAGGTAGATGAAAGCAGAGTCTGACACTAGTCTTGCACATGTTGTCAGGGTGGCGATTTCCATTCTGCATCAATCATGATCGATAAACAGATGGGCTAGAGATGTTCTGCTGCATTTATTATCACAGTCAAATGAGTGTTTACATGTACTGCAACTTGTAAGTGTAACATGATGTGAACTTTAAGAACCCTCTTCATCTCCGGTCTTTTGGAGCCCGAGGTTTTGGCAAAGAGCATACGACTCGGAGCGGCGCTGCAGATTGGCCAGGTCTCTTCGACTTCAGCTTCATAATCTACTGTGCAACTCTTCCCTTCTCTGGCTGCGAGATCTTTTGACCGTATGGAGCCACTAAGCAGGTGAGATAGCTCTCTGGTCAGAGTATAGGAGCTTAGGGGGTATTCTTTGAACCGTGCTGGCATTTGTTCCTGAACAAAAGCATCTTGTTGGTAACCGAACTGCTGCACCACACAAATTGGGTGATATTCATCTCCACCAGTCAATCCTGGCAGGACGATAAGCCGCCTGTCTGTTGTATTGAAGAATGCTTTAAAGTTGCAAGAAGCTGATGGAATAATGCGCCATTTGATCTTCTATTCTGTCAGGCTTTGTAATCGTTCGTACTCCTTCTGAACTGAGGTGAGCGTGCACACATGGACACTTTGGCAGTAGGACTTAATGGCTGATCACTGTGGGTGCAAGACTGCTACGCCCAGATATGCAGCCATCCATACTTGTACAAAAGCTCCACAGTCGTAGAAGTACAGGCAGCGCCGCAATGAACGGTCTAGTGCCTGATAAGTTTCTGCTAGGATGACTAGAGCCAAATCTATCTACCGGGTGACAACTGCGAAGGCAATCTCAGCAACTTCGATGCTTATAATCATCTGACCATGGCCGAAGATTAACTCTCCCAAGAAGCAGACAACAAAGCCTTTCAGCCACAGCTCATCACCTAGAGAGGCACGCATTCCGGTCACTTTGTCAAAGTAAGCCAACTTCAGCATGAGAGAGAGTCCGTCTGAACAAATGAGCTGACGACCTCATTCACTAGCCGGTAGGCCTATTAGCCTGCACAAGATTGAGGAATACCCATCTCGCCGCATGAACACTGTGGGTCCCAAGAACTTCTGTAGGCAACAAATTCTGTGTACTTCCTCCATGATTGGGGTCAGTTCGAATCTCCCAAAATGGAAAACGTGATGATTCGGCTTCCAGAATCGGGTAGCTGCACACAAAAAGTATCGGGAAACCACCACTTTTGCGATGTCTAGAAGCATTATGGAGGTTTCCCAAATCCGCAGCTTGTCGCGGTCACTTTCAGTTAACTGTTTGATCCAAGCTTGGAGAACATCTGAGCACTATGCAGGCATAACAATTGTGGGGTACCCCATGATCTGAAAGGCACTTCAGCTTTCCTTGCTCGAGACTCTTCAAAAAGGGTAGACGATCTCCTGTAAAACATGTTCAAAACATCATTCTTCAGCCACAAATTTACATTTTGCTTGTTTGACAACATTTAGCTGAATCAAGGCAAGCAGATAAAAGCCGAAAAAGTAATGGAGGGATTGACCCAGAACCATAGACTGTAGTTAAAGGAGCGAAAAAGTCCAAATCACGTGTACAACCCTAAGAGAAGGTTCCAGTTACCAACTTGCTCTAACCAAGCAGCGAGATAATGACAGCACACTTGGGGAATTGGGATCGTTTGACTATGCCTTTCGGTCGAGCACTGGGGACTTTCGATCTATAGAGCAGCTGAAATACCCCTGGTCGAGCATTGGCCCATAGTGTATGACCATAGGATAGCTGACATCACCTGGTTGAAGGCTTTAGTTCGGTTACATTGCCAGTTGGTGTTCTGTACGTGACTTTTGACCAAAGAGTAGCTGACATGCCCCTAGTTGAAGTCTCTGGTTCAATTTCACCACAACTAGTCTTTTGTATGTGACCTCTGACCAAAGACCAGTTGACATGCCCCTTGTCGAAATGGATCAAAGCGTCTAACCATAGGACAACTGACATGCCCTTGGCTAACACAGATCAAAGTGTCTAACCATAGGACAACTGACATGCCCTTAGCTGACACGGAAGACTCTTAACCAATCAGGTAGGTTTTCATGCCCTTGGTCAAGTACTAGCTCAGTGTGGCCAACCATAGGACAGCTGACATGCCCCTGGTTGAGACAAATGGTCCCAAACCAACCAGAGCAGCTTACATGCCCCTGGTTTAGGTGATGTTCTCTTGATTCTATTGAATTGAAAGACATTGTCGTGTTCAAGACAAGAGAGCCAGGTGACACTCTACGACGTTTATTAGGATCATATTTGCAGGAAGAAATGTATGCATGCTAAATGATTTGTTGGATCTTATTCGTGCCCTCAGCGTTGGGATGCCTATTGCCAAGTACAAGGGAATGGCAACTCCAATCCTCATGAGACTCTATCCAAGCCCCTATTGTTGGGTGGCTCTCTAGAAATGGGTCACTGTGTTTTCGGCTCCATTCCAAACCCCACTGGACCATACCCTTGCTTTTTATTTTAATTATTCTTTATTCTCTCCCTCATAGGCATGCGGGTTCACCCTATCCCTGTCTTGGAGGTAATAGGTACCTGGTCTATGGTGGAGCTGCTACTTGTTTAAAGGGGTGGCTAGGCCCTTTTGGACATTTCTCCTAGGTATTCACTCCGACTCCTCTCCAAGCTAAACTTGAAGGACAGGGTTACCCGACATGCCTCTCTATTTAGGGCGGACTTCTATCTGTGACTTCTGTCCTCTTATTATTGTTTTTTTAGCCCTTTCACAGATATATATATATATATATATTTTTTCATTTCTCACGCTCTCATTCTCACCCCTAACATTTTATCTCCCTCTGGGAGGTGTAGGGTCCCTGAGGAGCTTGGATACTTCGCCCAATTCACAATGAAAGGTGGCTCCCTCACTCTCTAGGTTCCTGAATAGTATCTACCTAAGGAGGTGCTACACATTCCCAACATTAGCTGGCTTATCTCGCCTATTATCATAGGGCTATGATCCATACATGCGTTGAAGCAAGAGAACTATGCCCTGCATATGCATATTTTGCATGAGAATTAGTGTGTTGTGATGTAAAGCTACATGGATGTAGGAAGAGCCTGGATTTATGCATGCATGGAGGAAACTGTTGGTATCGCGGAGTGAGGACACACTGATCATGATCACTGATAGTACTTTCTCAAGTAGCAAGAGTTAGCTGGCTCTCACTGTTCGATGCAATCCATGTCCTCAGGGATGATAGCCTCTGATGGTATTTCAAAATGGTCACTGCACCCTTGATGATTCCTGGCTACGAACCTTTGTCTGATTGTTTTTTTCTTGGTACACAAAAGCTTTGATTATCATGTTGTCTTTGCACAACACGTACAATAGGTGGGCAGCTGTCCTCTGTTTGACTGATGTGAGTGCTGCTGCCCGGGTTCTCTCTTGAGCCTAACTCATGATCTTCTTCTTTTGAACCCCACTACTCATGTGGGGCCAGGTCTGATAGTACCACCTAGACCCACCTCCTGGCTGAATGGAGATAAACGCCTCCGGTCTAGCACTCAAAGACTTGTTCTCTTCAAGGGTCAGGATTGCAAACTGACCTGGTGTTGCTGCTGATTCTCCCTTGTCCTCTGTCATTGTTGCTTTTCCTTTCCTATGCCTGATTTCATCCTGTGCATCTTCAACCAGTACTGATAACTGCTCCTGAAATAGAATCTCCAGATCACTGAGCATATTGTCCACCTAGGCTTCCACAGCATCGCCTTCCTCTTCGTTAGAAGGGGAATCTACATAGTAGGTGCTGGTAGTCTTCAACACCTCGAGCTCTGATTCTAGTTGCCTCGGCTGTAACCTCCTCATTGTTGCCTGATGCTCTGAAGCTACTGTTGCTGACTCTACCCCTGATGCATCCCATGCTGCTGCTAGATTAATAGACAGATCCTCCACTGATTCCGGAGGCGACGGTGCTAGCTTGGCTCTCCCCTGGGATATGGATGACGTTGAACCCATTCCGAAGTCCATAGTTTCCCTTTCCGAGTAGCAATCCTCTATGCACACCCATTCTAGCATACTGACCGGCTTATTTGGCTCAGGCTCTGCAAGCATCAAACTCTGATTGGGATCCAGCAATCCCGCTGTGACCATGCCGACCCACAAGGGAGAAGGCGGATCACAACCATGCCTCGACTGGCGAAATGCGCAAGGAAAAGAAAAGAAGAAAAAGAAAGGAGT
>JAMKQA010036982.1:0-26512 GCA_024699735.1 Posidonia australis | reverse complement strand
GGTCACCGAGCTCGTAGTGGCGTAGGCTGAGCCTGGGCTTTTGAGCCTAGTTGTTCGGGTCGCCAACGGTGTAGGCTGAGCCTGGGTCATTGGACCTAGTTGTTCGGGTCACCAACTAGGGCGTCTCCAGAGACGTATCTCCGTGCTCCTGTGAGGAACAGGAATTGTAAGGCTTGTTGGCCGAAGCGGTGGCATCCGGCACGGGGAATCCCATCAAGGTAGTGCAGGGAGGTTGGGGAAGGATGTCCTCACCTGCTGCTCATGTGCCAGGTTACCTCTAATCAAGGTAACAACAGTAATGGAAGTGGAAATGATTAAGTAAGTGGAATGTGTGTAAGTGTGTGTGGTTAGGATTGGACTTGTGAAATGGTCCTAGAATCCTGAAGGGAAATGTTGATGTTTTAACCAGTTGCCAGCCAGTGTTGTGGTTTGGTTTTGAGCCTAGTGGGGCCTTGTGTTTTAGGCTGGATCTGGTTAGGAAGTGTGTTTTGGGAAAAATCCCAAGCGTTGAAATGGAATTGTTTTGGAAAAGGAAATGAATTCCAAAAAGGGTTTTGAAAGGAATGTTTCGAAAGAAAGTGGTTTTGAAAGAATTTCTACATGTTTTGAGAAAGGAAAGGGTTGTGGCTTTTGAAAAAGCCTGACTTGGGATTGAGATCTCAAGGGGTGATTTTATAAAGAACGGAATTGGTTTTTGGGGCTGAACTCCCAAGTGTTGATTTAATAAAGAAAATGATTTTCAAGGAGAAAACCAAGTTTGCAATGATGTAAAACAGGTTTTCTTTTGGTTTTGTCATGCTTGCTTGTAGTTGTGTGTTTTGGGGGCGCGTACTGGGTGACTTAGATGTCACTCACGCGTGCTGTGTGTTTTTCAGGTGCAGACCGCATGCAGCCAGTTTCTGGTGCAGGAATTGGTGTTTCTAGCCGCGCATCGAGATCCTAGAGGTGAGCCTTAGTTATAGTCCTTTTGTTCTGTAATTTGTGTAATTAGGCTTGTGATACTGTGTTTTGGTAACGTGCCCGGGTTCGGGGTGTTACAAAGGCTGACCCCTAGCTTATGCAGTTCCGCTGGTTGAGCCCACCGACTTTTGATGGTAAAGGCAAGCCAGAAGATTGTGAGACCTAGCTGCTTGAGGTTGAGAAGGTCTTGGAAGGCATGGAGTGTCTAGCTGAGAAGTGGGTTCGTTTGGCTACCTTTTAGTGTAAGGGAGATGCCGACTAGTGGTGGAGAGCTACCCACCATATGAAGTTCCCTAATGCTGACTTGTTGATGATGTCATGGGAAAACTTTCGAGAAGCCTTCTATGAGAAGTACTTTCCAGAGTATGAACGGGATTGACTGGACAGGGAATTTAAAAGCCTGAAGCAAGGTAGCATGACTGTAGCCGAATATGAGGCGACCTTCACCAGATTGGAGTAGTTTTCACAGACATTTGACACTAAGAAGCGCAGAGCCAAGAGGTTTGTGGAGGGATTCACTCCAGCACTCTGATCGAGGGTCTTAGGCTACATGTACCCCACTTTGACCAGAGTAGTGGAATTGGCTGCCTGTTATGAGGAGGACTGCAGGTTGTTCTTAGATAATCACCCCAAGGGCTAGGAGAAGGCGTTTGCTCCACGGTCTTTCACTTATGGGAGGCAAAGCTCAGGTAGTTCTGGGAGCTCTGGGATGAAAAGGAAGGAGCACGCCGAGTCTATTGCTAGGGGAGGAGCTGGATACAGTCAGGCTGGTTCGAGTAGTGGCCCCGAAAAGAGAAAATCCTGTTATATCTGTGTGCGCCTAGGGCATGTAGCAGCACAATGTTACCATTGACATCGGAATCTCGAGAAGATAGTCTACTACAACTGTGGAAAGTCTAGGCACATTCAGCGAAATTGTCTTGATCCTGCAAAGCCAGCTGGTGACACACCTCTCGAACTAACTAAAGGGCGAGTGTTCTCCATATCTGCTCCTGATGCTGGTCCATCAGGGGATGTAGTGGAGGGTAAGGAGTAGAGGCATGTTTGAATTGTAACCTTTCCCTTTTATGCACTACGCTATCTGGTACTCTCCCTATGTGCTTGTTGTTGTTGTTTCTGTTGTTGTATTGTATTGTTGTTGATGGATATTATGTGTTATCTAGGTTTCGTTATTGTGGTTGACCGTATGGCTAGAGTCCTGTTTGACTTAGGGAATTCCTTTTCTTTTATCTCTGAGTCCTTTGCTATGGAGGTTGGGGACCGACTAGCCAGATTGGCCTTCCATCTTGATCTGGTGACCCCTTTGGGAGAGCACAGCTTAGTATGGAGATATCTACGGTCAGTCAGTGTGAAGTTAAGGGACTAAGATTTTAGAGCCAGTCTAATTGTGATGGATATGTAGGAATATGACATCATCTTCGGGATGGACTAGTTAGCGCAGCATTCAACCATTATTGACTGTGCCAAGAGGAGAGTCATGGTCGAGTGCCTAGACCAAGGATGGTGTGCGGTGCAAGGAACTAGGCCAGGAGAACAGAAGAAGATGATTTCTACAATGAAAGCCTACAACCACTTATCTAAGGGATGTTTGGCGAGTGTGACAGTGTCTTTTTCTCCAGCTCTGAGGGTGCAGGATATACCTGTGGTTCAGGAGTATCTCGATGTTTTTCCTGAGGACTTGCCTAGGATGCCGCCGCACCGAGAAGTTGACTTCCAGATCAACTTGGTGCCCGGATCTAGCTCCATTTCTAAGGCTCCTTACCGGATGGCACCAGCAGAGTTGAGGGCAATTAGGAATTAGCTTCAAGAGTTGCTAAACAGAGGATTTATTAGACCGAGTGTGTCACCTTGGGGTGCACCGGTGCTGTTTGTGAAGAAGGATGGTTCACTCCGCCTCTGTATTGATTACCGGATGCTGAACCAGATCACAGTCAAGAATAAATATCCTCTGCCTATGATTGATGATCTGTTTGACCAGCTTCAGGGGGCTTCAGTCTTCTCAAAGATTAACTTGAGATCGGGATATCACCAGCTGTGGATCCAGGAAACTGACGTGCAGAAGACAACTTTTTGTACTCAGTATGGCCACTATGAGTTTTTGGTTATGCCATTTGGGTTGACGAATGCACTAGCTGCTTTCATGGATTTGATGAATAGGGTGTTCAGACCCTACCTGGACCAATTTGTTGTGGTATTTGTTGATGACGTGCTGGTATACTCCCCTGATGTGCAGACTCACCAGACACACTTGAGAACGGTGTTAGAGACATTGAGGCAACATTAATTATATGTGAAGTTCTCTTAAGTGTGAGTTTTGGCTGGAAGAATTCGCATTCCTTGGCCACATCATTTCAGGTGAGGGAATTAAAGTGGACCAAGCCAAGGTTAAGGTAGTTAGTAGTTGGGCCAGACCCAAGACAGTGACTGAGATCAGAAGCTTTTTCAGCTTGGCTGGTTATTATAGAAGGTTCATACAAGATTTCTTCAAGATTGCAGCACCTTTGACTAGACTGACACAAAATGAGGCTCCATTCATTTGGGACTGCTAATGCGAGGAGGGCTTCAATGAATTGAAGACTCGACTGGTCACATCTCCAGTTTTGACTCTACCTTCGGGGAGTGGAGGCTTTGTAGTGTATTGTGATGCTTGTGGGACAAGATTAGGATGTGTGCTGATGCAGCATGGGAGAGTTGTGGCGTATGCCTCACGCTAGCTGAAGAACCATGAAAGGAATTATCCCACTCATGATTTGGAGATGGCTGCAGTGGTATTTGCTCTGAAAATTTGGAGACAATACCTGTATGGTGAGCAGTTTGAGGTATTCACAGGCCACCGGAGCTTAAAGTATATCTTCACTCAGAATGATTTGAATCTGAGGCAGAGAAGATGGGTAGAATACCTCAAGGACTATGACTTCAGCCTATCCTACCATCTAGGGAAGGCTAATGTGGTCGTTGATGCCTTGAGTAGGCTCACTCACTTGATGTCTAGTTTGATGATCAAGGAGTAGCGTGTGCTAGAGGATTTGGTTGGATGTAGACTGTTACAGCAATCTCAGGGACCTACTGGAGCTTGGGCAGCAAACATGTCTGTTCACCCAAGGTTACTGGAAACTATTGTAGTTGCTCAGCAACTAGATCCCTTTATGCAGGAGACTTGGGCTAAACAGGAGGCAGGAGAGGTGCCTCGTTTCTTTGTTGGTGCAAATGGAGGACTCAGGTATGATCAGCGCATGTATGTGTCTCAGGTGGAGGATGTAAAATAGAGACTACTTGATGAAGCCCATCGGTCTAAGTATTCAATTCATCCCGGGAGCACCAAGATGTACAAGGATCTGAAGAGAAATTTTTGGTGGCCTGGAATGAAGAGAGAGATAGCTGAGCATGTGATGAAGTATGCAACCTGCCAAATGGTGAAGATTGAACACAAGAAGCCCGGAGGAATGTTGCAACCTTTGGATATTCCAGTGTGGAAATGGGAGCATGTATCAATGGATTATGTGACAGGACTGCCCAAGACGAAGAGAAAGAACGACACCATCTGGGTGATCGTCGATCGTCTCACAAAGTCAGCACATTTCTTACCTATGAGGGTGAATCTCTCATTAGCTCAGTTGGTAGAGTTGTATGTGGTTGAGATAGTCCGACTGCATGGGGTGCCGGTGTCCATTATGTCTGATAGGGACACCAGGTTCACATCTAGATTCTGGGGAGCATTGCAAGAAGCTTTCGGCACCATTTTGCATTTCAGTACGGCCTTCCATCCTTAGACAAAAGGGCAGACGGAGAGGACTATCCAGACCTTAGAAGACATGTTGAGGGCCTGCACCTTGGATTTTAGGTGGAGCTGGGAAGATCATCTTCCGTTGATCGAGTTCACCTACAACAACAACTACCATTCCAGCATAGGTATGGCGCCGTATGAGGCGTTGTATGGCAGACCTTGTAGAACACCTACCTGTTGGGATGAAGTAGGCGAGAGGCAGCTTGTGGGCCCAGAGATTGTGCAGTAGTATGCAGAGAAGGTGGACCTAATCAGGAAGAGACTGGTGGCTGCACGAAGCAAGCAGAAGAGTTATGCTAATTGGAGGCACAGACCTTTGGAGTTCGAGGTTGGAGACTTCGTTTTCCTTAAGGTGTCACCAATGAAAGGCTTATTCAGGTTTGGGAGGCAGGGAAAATTGAGTCCTCGCTACATTGGACCCTATAGGATAATCAAGAGGGTCAGGGAAGTTGCCTATCATCTAGACTTGCCTCCGGAGTTCTTGGGCGTGCACAGTGTGTTCCACGTCTCAATATTGAGTAAGTATTTGGCTGCTGCGTCCCAAGTGATTCCAATTTAGCTGGGTGAGCTGCAGGAAGATTTGTCCATGGTGGAGGACACTGTACAGATCCACAGGAACAAGGTGATTCCTCTTGTGCTAATCCAATGGCAGCACCATGATGTTGAGGAAGTTACTTGGGAGCGAGAGGCGGACATGCAGTCTCAGTACCCCCATTTGTTTGATCAGTGAATTTCAGGGACGAAATTCTTTTGAGGGGGGTATGATGTAACATCAGTGCCTGATTTTCCATTTAATATAAACCATGGAATTTCCTGTATTATTTGTATATGGTTTGTTAATGGTTAATCTAGGTAGTGTTTGTTGGCTGTGGTTTCTTCCTGTGCATTGTGTTCATGTTCCTGGTTTTCCCCTTGTGGTGTGACTTCTTTGGCTTATGGGTCTGTTTATGCAATTGGGACCCATGTTTGGGGGTGAGACCCATTTGAGGTTGGACTTTGTCAAAGATGCCCAACCCCATGTGACTTGAGACTCTCATTTTTCCCCGTGACCACTGACCTGTTCCCTTACTCGCGAGGCCTGGTGAGAGGGCTGCTCGTCCTGTCCCTTCAACGGCAGAGGGGCCGGCGGGAATTCGGGGGATGGCAGTCATGGAGGTGTCATTAAAGGGAGGCATTGAGTGCAGAGGCTGAGGAGGAACCAGAGGGAGAAGGCAGGAGGTGAGCCATGAGTGGGAAGGAAGCTTCATGCCAGGGGAGATCGCGCAAGCATGGGGGAAGGCCAGTGTCGTGCATCGCCAAAGCTTGAGGGCACTCGAGGCTTGCTGGAGCCAGGTATGCGTCTCCCCCTCCTCCTTTTCCCAGTTACAACATGTTGAGATTAAGAAGTAAATCATGAATAATGATGTAAAAATCATGCAAAAAGGTATGGGAGATGTTGTAAATGAGATGAATCATGTGTTTGTGAGGATATCATGCTGATTTGTTGTTGTTTCGTGGGATTTTTGCTAGTGGTTTGATGCATGCTATAGTGATTCCACATGAGTCTTATGCCTTTGTGAATTTCTATAGAACAACATGCTTAATGGTTTCATGTTTGGATTGTGGGGTTTTGAAGTAGACTTGGAGGTCTACACCTCATGTTTACTTGTAATTTTTGTGGTGATTTAGAGGGGTCTGCTCCTTACTCCCACTTTGGGGAAAAGAGGCGATGGTGGCCTGAGAGGTTTTCTGCAATCGCAGAAAATGGTATGCCAAACTGGGTTCGGTATGCCGAAATGCTCCCAGGTGAGTTCCCTGGACCACTGATTCGGACAACCGGGGAAAATTCAGTAGGCTGAATCAAGAGATTTCGGACGACTAGATGATTTCGATCGACCGTTATGGCAGGGAACTGATAAACTGATAGGGATTCAGAATACCGAAATATTTTGGTCGATCGAATCAGGGATTTTCGGTCGACCCGGACCCTATTCGGTATGCCGAATCAGGACCCGGGACTATATTGAGAAATGCTTTGTAAAATGTTAATATATTTGGATAAATGCTTGATAAATGTATGAGATGCATGGAAATGATTTATAAGATATTGCATGTGAACATGTTGTTTTAATGATGTTTTCCATGAATTGTGAAACATGATTTATGTGGATAAATGTAGACCCATGTGAGGGGTGATTGCATGGTACAATGACCATGAATTAATGATTGGGTTTTTGAGAACCATAGATGATAACGTGACGCACAATGCGTGAGATTTATAAAGAGTTTTATGACTGAAAAATGGTTTTGTCAAATGTTTTGAAAAGAGAAACTGCATATGGTTTTAAAGAGATTTATGAGATTTGTAGGAACCACAATTAGACCAGGGCTTGCTGATAGGGGTAGTGAGACCTCTAGAGATGTCGGGGATGTGTCCTTGGTTGTGGTTTCCGAGTTTACGATTCGAGGTAGTAGCCTCGAGACTGTGGTGGTACTGTAGGACCCGGGGTATGGTAGACCCGGACTACCCTCAGTGCCAGTGCTGGTCGGGTCTGGGGTTTGAGTCCCTAGGTGCTAGGGCACCAGGGAGTTGTGAGGACGCACTTCGTGCTTGTACCAGTGAGGGTACATTTGAGGCTGCGCTAGGGGCGATTGAACTCTAGCTCGAGGTGGTTCACCGTGGCACTGCAGTGTGGGTGTGGTGAGATGGAATCCTCACTAGCTTCTTGTGGCCAGGTCGATCGCCTATGGCCATGGTGATGCGACCAGTTTTGAAATAAGAATTGTGGATTTGTGTTTGACTAGTTCCTAGCCCTAATTTGTGATGAATTGTGTTAATGGATTAAATGATGCTTTGGGATGGGAAACTAGACGTAATGGTTTGCTTTTCCTGAGTTGTGCATAAAGATTTGTTAATGATCATAAGGTTTTGAAAGAGAAAGAAAAGAAAGTTTTGAAATGGCATCCTTTTCGAAGTCTTTCTAACCGCATGTGTTGGTTTTGGCGATTGTGGTTTTCTCGAGATTTTCTAGCAAATGTTTCACAGGTTTTGCCACTATTTTGGGGTGCATACTGGGCAACATTCTTGTCACTCACGTGTGTTTTCCTTCTTCCCGTATTTATGGTGCTCAGGAGTAGGTGTTGTCTAGTCTGGTGCATCATTTTCGAGCCACTTTTGCCACACACAGGTCTAGGTGTTTAGTTTTATTTATTTAATTATGTTATTTAGATTCTTTTAGTTGCATTTTGGTAGTTCTTGTACTGTTGTGTAGCACTTGGGGTGTTACATATATATATATAGATATATATGTATATATATATATATATATATGTATGTATATATATATATATATATATATATATATATATATTTATTTATTTATTTATATCGTGACGAGCACCTGAGATTTAAGTTATTGACCCCTGGAATATCATTATTAGGAAAGCTAACCCTTGGAAACTACTTATTGACAACTGGAATATCTTCCGCATAAAAGGTTGAAGTTATACTTGAGATTGTGACACACGCCAAGTATCTCACACCTCTGCTAAACAAACTTGCCTTACCATGGTGGATGCAGTGAATTCATCATCCGGTATCTCCAAGATCATCATCTTCCTGTCATAGTCGATGTACTAAGATTTTATAGTCAAAGTGCTAGTGTAGTAGACAACACTAAACGGGGAGAATCATTTTTTGACCAGGTAGAATAATTCACGAATAAACCATCAAAATCATATTAAATTCTTGCAATTCCATCTCAAATCGCCTACCACTCAAAATTATCTCCACTGATTTTATGAAATTTGCTACCAAGTTGTGCTCCATCATGAAGTCACAACATCCAACATGAAAAGTGATTCTCATGTCGGGTTTGTCTAATTCTCAAGTAATAGGGTTACGAAAGAGTAGGGTGACGTTGAGTTGAAGGGTACCTTAGTCGACCTCCCTGCCACCAAAAAGAGCTTACACACAACAACTTTAGTGACAAATTAAAATCACACAAACAAGCAATCTGCTATAGGTGTTGGGATAGAGAAAACTTCCCCCGACCATTTGCTAGGACCCTTTCTCAAAAGTTGCTCCACTCTACCTCATTAAAAAAAAAAGGGTAATAATATGATATATTAATGCACAATACTTGGTTACATGTAACACCACCAAATATACAAAATAAAGTCTATTTCCTTCAACATCAAAAGGAACTCCAAAATGAAGACAATTATTACAACATAGGTAGGACCAAAAGAAAGATAATCAAGTTTCAATTTACAAAACTGGGTTCACAAAAATACAAGTAAGAAAACAACCAAGGAGATCAAGTATTTGGATCAACAGAGCCAAAGATGGTTGCAGATGTGGATGGTTGCGACCTGTCGGTTGAAGCCTTAGATGCTTGTGACCTGTTGATTGCAGAGGTGCTTGATCCCAAGACAGTCCTTGGACATATGACCTACTTGGCCACAAGCAAAGTACGTCTACATACTTGGTTAGACACTTGATCTTGCCCCTACAAACCCCTAGCCTCCTAAATCTTAACCTTCCTACTTAATCACGATTAATAATAATTAATTAATGATTAAGTTGTTTTTAATGAAGGTTGCTGGCTTTGGTGTGTAGTGACCTGCGGGTGCATAGGGTCGAAGATGGAATGATGTAGGATGCCATAGTGCCGTCGGGACCCAAATTCATGAGTTATTTCATGAATAACGAGTGTTTCGAGTATGTCCTCCTTCTCTACGCGTGTTTGCGTAAAATTCACATGAAAAATTTAATAAAAAATGCATACATAGAGGAGGGTGGTTGTAGGTGTATGGTAGGGGACTCCCCTACATTGAAAAAGAAAGAAGAAAGAAAGCAGAAGGAAGGGAGAGGAGAAGGTAGCAGAAGGGGAAGGCTGTTACCGTTGGTTCGTCGTCGCTGCCAAGTCACTGTCGTCGGCATCCTGAAGACACTGGAGGAGGTGGAGGGACCATTAGAAGGGAACGGGGTTACTGGAGTCCTTGTCTGGTACACATCCCCTCCTAACCCTCTTTCTTTATGTTTTTAGCTTCAAATCCTCAGGAAATGAAGTGATTTTAGTTTAAATCCATGAAATTGGGTCGAGTAGCATAGAATCAAGGATTTGTATTGATTCCATGAATTTTCCATAGATTATATGTGGATTTTGATGAATTTTTGAGAGTTAAGTCACAATGACTTGAAATGAGTTCTTTGACTTTTGTTTTTTTATATCTCAAGTAATGCTTAATGGATTTTAATAAAATTTGTTCCAAATGATAGTAGACTTGGGATGCTTCATTTTGGTATTTTTTCAGGATTTGTGGTGTCCTAGGAATGGATTTGCCAAAGGCCCCCATTCCGATTGATTTTGGTTTCAAGGCTAATGACTGTTTTTAGAAAACGATTAGTTCGGCATACTGATTGAATTTAGTATACCAAATTAGGGATTTTCAGCACACTATTCCATTTTGATATGCCGATTTGACTATTATAATTGCTATGAGGTGCTGGTTTAGTCAACCGAAGGATTTCAGTCTATCGAACTAGGCCCTAAATGTGTTTTTAAGTATTTAAGTTTTGATTAATATATGTATATATATATATATATGGGTATATATATATATATATTAATCTTTGAAGAGTAATTAATTGACACAATAACAATTAGGATAATCATTAGAATAGTATTAGGAATGACCTGAAAGAATTAGCACGATTCCACGTGAAACATAGAGATCATAAAAGATGATATGACTTGAAATGACCTGAAAGAATTAGCACGATTCCACTTGAAACATAGAGGTCATAAAAGATGATATGACTTAGAAGTAACAAGTCATTTCCCTAGTGGTTTAGAATGGACAATAGGAATTTTGATGTTGTCCCTAGGTCTAGATTTGGTTGGTCATGTGTGTGGTGCACATAAAAGAATTTTTCAGTGGCAGTGTCTTATGGTGTTGGACACTAATCTAGCTGTGCTCCCGAGGGAAATGAGCTAATAGGTGTCTTACACCTTGACACCAGAACATTAGGTTTTGGTTAAGGTTTGTGTTGGGATCCAGTCTTGTAGGTCAAGTTGGACTTCAAAACTGTTGCTTTGGTTTTGGTGTGGTTGTTTGGGCCTGACAGGAAAGCTATCAAGGCTTTGTTTTTGAGGAGTGGCTCTTGGTTTCCAATCTTCGTGCAGCGTTGGCATGGTGTTTTATAGTATTTCTAGAAAGATATTTAAATGATTTCGAAACGAATTTTGAAAAGGATTTTGGAACAAAAGAAACATGTTGATTTGCAAAGGTTTAAATGATTTGCCAAGGAAACTATTGAGTGATTTGGGAAAATTGTTTTTTCGAAAGGTTTAAAAGCATCGCCTCGAGTTGGTAGTTTTCCAGTGATGTTTCTAAGGTGTTTTGAAATGATTCCGGAAAAGATTGGAAATGATTTCCAAAAGAATTTGAAAAAGATTTGCATAGTTTACAAAGGTTTTGAAAGAATTTTTGGAGTTTTCTATTTGTCGAGGCTAAGAGACCAACGAGGCGTGTTACCAGGATCAAAGGGTGTGATGACATCTTTTGGTGGTTGAGCACATTGCCTAGAGTGAAGCTGGAGACCAAGAGGCTAAGGTAAGTGTTCATCGGATCCTGGATGTATGAGACTCTTGAATTGTCATTCACGAGGCCAAGGCTAAGGTCCATGGGTTGAGGGCCAGATGGACTTGGAGATATGACACTCTATTTGTTTCAGGTGCCGAAGAGCCAGGGTACTGACTATACATTTAGGTACGTGGCAACGAACTCAGGGAGTATGATACCTCTATGTAGTTGGACGTGACACCATAGTTAGTATGGGTACTGAGATTGTTAGGTGCCAGCTGAGGCCTAGTGTGAGAAACCTTTGGTTATTCGAGCACTGTGAATGAGACTTTAAGAAACCAAGAGAGGCATACCCTATGAGGTGGTCCTTTGATAGGACGGCTTTCCCAAGGAGGGTTAGCGTAGTGAGGGTCCTGTAGAGAGGCGAGATACTGTGACAAGTAGACTCTTCTACATGGTGGTTCGTCCATGGAAATGTAGACATTATTGATCGCACTTCAGTGGATTACTTGTGGGTAGGTGTCGATTGCTTGGCGCCGGACAGCACGACACACCGAAGGCCTGTTGGCCGAGATAGGTGGTTGCAACCACTTGTGGTAGTGCAACAGGTTTAGGGTTGTGTCCTTGAACGCTGCTTGTGGCCAGTGCTTGTTGTAACTTTGTGGTTTTCGCCCGTGAGTGGCGTTATTTGGCTTAAGGCCGTGAGTGGTGTTGAGTTGTTTGAGCCCTTCAGGGGCATTGAGTTGGTAGCGCTCGTAGGTGGCGTTGGGGTTTCAGAGTTGTAGAGTTGTGTTAGCTTTTAAGATATGATTTGTTTGTTTTGATTGAGTAAAGGCTCGATACTGATGTGGCACTCTCCAGTGGTTGGACTTGATCTGGTGAGAGTGGCCATTACAAGTATGTATAAATTTTTGAAAATCATGCATATGGTTTGAACTAAATAAAAGAAAATGTTTTTGAAAGTCATTAGTGTGATTTTGAAAAGAAAAGAAAAGAATGGTTTTCAAAGACATGATTTGTAAAGATTTGTAGCTCCATGGTTGTGTGCAGCCTCCAGGAGAGAAGTTAGAGTAGCTTGTGTTTTGTAGGGCATGTGCTGGGTAACCTTTCAGTGGTCACTCACGTATGCTTGTTTTATGTTTTTCATAGGTGCAGGATAGAATTGGGTCGTTACAGATGGTATTAGAGCACTAGGTTACCTAGGAGCACTAACCTTGGGATGTCTGGTTGATGGCTTAGTAATTTAGACACCTGCACTTGATTTGTTGTTTTCTTGGATGGCAGAGTGTGAAGCTGTGGTTGCCCATGTAGGGTAGTTAACTTAAGTCCTTTAACTCCATGAAGTGAGGTTTTGGTGCTTGTAGATATCCCTTTTTTGCATTCTCTAGAGTTACCTAGGATAAGAACTTTTGAAGTGCCTCAGATCACAAGGCTAGGGATCTTCTGCTTTATTTTCTAGACATTTCATGTTTTCTTTAAAAACATTTTTAATTTTACTTGCTCCAAGGTTGTTAGTTGTGGTAGAGCTAACCCACTCAAGCTAGTGACAGGCTTAAGCCTTTGAACGTTTTGGTGTGAGTTGTTAGTTGTGGTAGAGCTAACACTCTCATCTTACTTAGGTTGATGGTAGATTTGAGTACTTTAAGCTTAAAGACGGTGTTTTTATGATTTCATGTGATTTTTTAGTATTTTTCGAACTTTCAAGGAGTTTCTGTGGATTTAACATAAAAGAAAGGGGCAAAACGCAAAGAAACTAGGATGTTGCCATAGGTACAAGTGACTAGTCTCATTGCCACAAGTAGCGACTAGTTTAGTTGCCACAGGTACAAGCAACTAACTTGTTGCCACATCAACAGGCGAGGAGAATCCTGAAATTCTTTCTCAAGATAATTTGTCATCTCAGGCTTTAATATAAGATATGGGATATTTATAAATATTATCATTACTTTTCCCATAATTATTCTAATTTCTAGGATTTTCTACATACTTAAATATTTATGGAATATCATATAAATCTTTATCAATGCCAGATAATTCCAGAAAATTCTAGAAGAATGGATGACATTGATTTTAATATCATACAATTTTTATCATGTTCAAGAACGAGATATGATATTAATTATCACCTTTTAAATGCTAGAATTATTTATAATTTAAAAAGATAATTTCAACATATGCTTAATTTCCAAATATTTATTTAATTATGAGACTGGAATTTGTTATAGATATATTTGACATAATTCTAGTAATTATTAGAGATTTTATCTTTTAAGTTTGAATTCAATATTGAAGTTGGATTTAAAATTTGATTTTGAATTCAAATATTTTCTAGATTATTCTAGTGATTTTGAGAGGACTTGAAACTTTAAAAATGAGTTGTTTAAAATTGCTAGATATTTGTTGAATTGGTTTTTGATTTTATTTTAAACATGGAGATATTTAGAGCACATTGCCACAAGGAGCGGCGACTGGTTTGTAAAAGATGATTTTTGTCTATTTTTCCGCATCGAAAAATAGAACTTTCTAGACTGTCGTCGACCCATGTGGCAACATATCTAGATATGTCGCTATTCCCATCGATGACGAGTCTTAAATATCCCATTTTTTGAATTTTCAAGCAGATTCAATATCTAGATATTTTCTTGACTTGTCTTTGACGACATCTGATGTTCTCGTGTCTATAAATAGACCCCTAGACCTTATGTTCTAGAAGGCCTTCTAATTTTAGAGAGATGTTATCCAGTAAGATCAACTCTTGGCAAAACCCTACTGAAATCATCCTAGATTTGTAGAGATTCTTTCATTCCTAGCCAAAAATGCACCTCCGGAGCTCCGTCTAGGCCTCCCCTTCCTCATCAACTCCACAACGTATGAGGGTGAAGGGAGTATCGTCCAATTCTTGCATTTTGTTGATTATCACATAAATCCATTGCATGACATAGATTAGCCTATGACATATGCATGAAGGGAACCACCCCTCTGATTTGTATTTAGTTGCATGTTTACGTTTTTCTTTTGTTATTTGTTTACTACACCTAGTCTAATCTAGAGTCTTGTTTTCTATTTTTCTTTAAGGGAAGCATCTTACGTAGCACAAGGGAGCCACCAAACGATACCCAGCCATCGATTGAATGAGCCGGCGAATCCATAGCCTCAACTTCACATCAATTCTCGAGTTTCCACATTAGATTAGGAGTGAAACACAACAAAAGGGATCTTCTTACATGTTACAAAAAAAATTGGCGATCACGGTGGGACTCGGTTTAAGTCAACCTTCGTGCTACATGAGCATTCTTCCCTACTTTTTTGTCATTTTTTTCATTCATTCTTAGATTTAGGTGTCGTTTTCTGTCTAGGGGCTGTGCGCAAAGGTTTTCGTTGCACTCTAGACCTTTTATTTGGGGGTTTTTCTAGTGATTAGGAATCTAGATATTCAGTTGCATCCTCCTATGACACCATTACATGGCACCTAGCAAGAGGCGACGAGATCAGATGCCTCTTTGGTCAGTGACTGATATTCTAGAGCATTTTCCTGTAGGCTTTCGTTTTTTCCATGTCTGTGCTATTATTTCTTAGCTTGCAGTAGTGTCATGGATCGATAACAATTGAATAATCTTCCTGTCCACTATCTCTTTTTCGTTTTTATTGGTTTTTAGGGTTTGTTTTCTGTCCACCAATAGGTTGGAAACTAATCATGTGACAGTAAAGTTAAAGTTCCTTAAGAATCCCCTTCTAGTCTAAACAACTGAGCCAAGTGAATCAGGCCAGTGCCAGTCGCTCACCCATGCTTGTGTTTGGTTGGGATTAGTAGACTGTGAAATTTAAGGTGTCCTAGGGGCATATTTCAAACTCCATCTTTCTCCCTGAGTCTGTAATAAACCCTAGTAGATACTTGATACTTTTCTATTATGTGTTTATTTATTACTTTGTGGTTTGCTAGGACCGACCCTTAAGGACAGAAACCTAGGTTGTGGGCACCTCTTTAGAGAGACAAACCTGCAATCTAGGCCATCTTGGTGGACTCTAATGAAGGTTAAAGTGTGGTATCCAAAGCCAAAATTGCAGTGTGTGACCCTAAAACCCATATTGAAAGTCTCACCCTTGCCATAGGAACCCAAATAGGCTAAGAGAACGTAGGTTAATAAATCGATTAATTGATAATCTTAACAAGTAAAATTTGTGCTCTGTTTGATAACTTGATTAATTATATAGCCTTGTTTGACCATCTGGTGTGTCTAAGACAGATCTTACTTGTTGGACCAGCCAAGGGCACGTACCACCTGACTGATTGGCACCTTCCTCTATTGCCTTCCTCATTGGTGATGAGATCTAGCATCTCCATCATAGGCGACATCAGGTAGAAATGATCAGGGTGACTTGTTTGCAGGATGATGTGTGGTCTGTGCTTGAATGCTCATAGGTTATAGTATTACAAATACAATCTTGGGTCTTTAGTTCATTAATTAAACAGCAACATAAACATTTTCTTTGTGCTCATTTGCATTCAAGTATATATTTTCTTTCAAATTCCTAAACACTTGTAGTGGGACGCAATTTAGTGTTATAAAGAGTCTGTATCTTTTCTTTTTTTGAGCCATTTGTAACAAACCATCAAGGAAGTCAATTAAATATGATAGAGGCGTACCACTCTCACATAAATCCACTCTACACACTAACTGCCTCGACATCTACGGGTCAAGGAAGTAGTTCTACAGGCCAACATGGGTCCTTCTTCAATACGCTAATCTCATATGATGGCCACTTATATGACCTAAGAGTGGGAGAGATGAGCTATGCCTAAGCTTTACCGATTAATTCCCAAGCATCACCTCAAGGGGCAATTAGCCAAGCCCATCAATCCATGGCCCATCCCAATCTCTCTAGCCCACAAATTCCAAATGACCATGGATCCTCCCCCGTAAATGCCTACCTAGGCCCAATAGTCACATCATTTATGGGAATTACATACACTGTATCACCAATCCCAATGATAAATTTCCGGGCACAAGGCTCAATAACACAATCTCCCGCTCAATATTCTACTACCTCGATCTATCCCTTGGTCCTATAGGTTGCACCACCTCTATCAAACCACCCTTCACATCCTTACCAAGAGGCAATCTCACCTTCACCCATGCAGTATCTTACACCTTCGGTCTACCCTTCCTTCCAACAGGCCATACAATCCCTGCTAAGCTACCACTCAAATCCATACATAGGGGTAACCCCACCTTCTATCACATAACCTTGGAGTACCCCGTCTTATACAATGATCCAATCCTCCCTCCAGTCTCAATCTAGTACTCCTCAGTCACAATGGTTCCATCAACCTCAAGGGTACCAAGGCCAGGAGTAGATGGCTACTTTAGGTTTGGACATCAAGAGAATGATATTGAAAGCACTTGTAGAAGCTAGGGTCACTTCAAAAACGCCAGTTGGCTTCGAATCTTCCAAGTTCCCACCTTTCACCTTGCCATCAAGTTTCAAATTGCCCAAAATGCAGAAGTATGATGGGACAAGTGATCCACGAAGTCATCTAGCTACATTCACCATGGACGCCTTACCCTACCAACATGATAATGGGCAACAGTATACCTTTTCTTCGAGAGTCTGGAAAGAGAAGTACTAAGGTAGTTCAACACAGTCACAGCACATGACCTTAGTGACTTCAAGTTGTTGCTCGAAAAAATCCTGCAGCAATATGTCCACTGCATCCAACACAAGCCCACGATTACAGACCTCCTCACCGAAAATATGAAACATGAGGAGAGCTTCATCACCTTCGCCAGTAAGTGGAGGGACATGGCTACTAAATACAAATGCTACATCCCAAAAAGCCATGCAGTTGACGTCATCGCTTGGAATACAATTGGTGCATTAAGAGCGGGCTTACTGATGAACGACTTCCAAACATACTTCTAGTTGTACAACAGAGCCGCAAAGATCCTTCGCAACAAAGAGGATCTATCATTCCTAGCGTACGTCGGAAAAGGCAAGAAGAAGGCCTCAAGCTACACACATGAGGGTGCCAAAAGTGATATGGCTCAAGTAATAGTGTAGAATCAGAATCAACCAGTCTAGTGCCAAGGTTAGTTAGTTTAGCCAATGCCACACCAAAGGCACTTGGTTTAGTGTAACACTCGTAAAATTCATTTTGTAATTATTTACATTTTATGAATTTTATTTCCTAGACGGGTGTTACTATTTTGAGGCCGATTGTGCGGTTCTGTGCTTTTGAGCTTGGCGCTCGTCGGCCGACTTCTGTTCGAGTGCCTTGTGCGTGGTTGGCACTGTGTGTGTGGGGCCCGAGTGTGGGTCCTTGTGGGGCCCAGGTGTGGGGTTCACTTGGGGCCCATGCTTGTGGGCCTTGGTTGTGGCTGGTGGTTGGGCGGAGTTGTTGGCTGCCTGTGCGGTGTGCTAGTGGCTGAGATGTGCAGGTGAGCACACTCCCAGCTACTGTGTGCGCATGGTTTATAAGCCGCACCGCACTCCTCCGCTGCTCATCGCCGTCTCCTCCTTCTTTCTTCTTCTTTCCTTCTCCTCCTCGGGCACGTCTCCCTCCTCCCCCACCTTTCCTTTTTCCTCTGCACTCTTCCTCCTCCACCCTCTTCTCCTTCTCCCCTTCTCCTTCCACTCGTCTCCCTTGTTTTTCCCCTACATCGCACGTCGATAGAGAGAGAGAGAGAGAGAGAGGGAGGGAGTGAAGCAGAGGGTTGCGGTGGATCAGGTGGCGCATGGAGCTTGGGTGGAGCATCCTTGGGGTTGTGGTGAGGCCGTGGCTGTTGGAGTTCGCTGGTGTCAGCCAAAGATCGCCAGAGGCTGTTTTTCGGTACGTATCTCCACCTCATGTAATAGAGAGCATGGAATTGGTAGGAAAGGCTAGGATTGCATGAAATATAGGTAAATTTATATTCCTAAAATTTATTGTGATTTTATGAGAATTTATGGTGAATGTATGAAGGTTGGTGCATTTTAGGTCCTTTAGACCCTTCTGTCTTGCCAATTTTATATCTTGATGTATAGTGAATCGATTTTAGTTTTGTTTGTTAGAATTTGGAGTAGACTCGAGGGTCTACACCTTGTGTTTTGTGCAAGATTTTTGGTGCTTGTTTAAGGGGTCCGATTGGAGGTCCTAGTTAAGGCGATTTTAGATGATAGGGTTTGGGTTGTTTTCTGTTTTTCGCAGAATTCGGCATACCAAACCATTTCGGTCTGCCATTCTTCTATCAGATTAGGTCCTCTGGTCGAAATTCAATCGTCTGATTTTGGATGATCGCCCGTATCAGGAGATTTCGGTCGATCGAACCAGTTTTAGTATACCAAATTTGGCTTAAGTGTTGACCGTTGATCGGATTCGGTCAACCGATCCAGATCGGTCTCCCGAATCAAAGATTTTCGACATACCAGACCTATTTTCGGCATGCTAATTCGGGGCCCAATTATGCTTATAAATTTGTTTTCCAAGGGCTTTCTGGATTGCTATGTTTTGTCCCTGTAAGATGGGATTGTGGGTCGTCAACGGTGGTCCCCTAGGACACTTGACGCATCGCCTTGCTGAGGTTTTGGAAGAGTTTTCAAGGATATGAAAATAGTTTTGGAAATGGATTTCAAAGAAATAGTTGGCCTATTTTGGAAAAATGTTTTCTTAGTTTTCTATGTGCTGGTCGAGATAGTGTGGGACTGTGTCATCGGGACCAGGGAATGTGACGACATTCTCGAGTGGTCAGGCGCAACTTCCTGGTTGAGGTCAGGGGTCGAGATACCTGAGACTGAGGGGCATCGGGTCTTGGAGGTATGAGACTCCTTGACTGTCGTCTCAAGGCTAGTGTTGTAGTCCACGGGTTGAGGTGTCTTGTGGTATGACGGGGAGGTATGGTACTCCTGCTGTCGTTGTGAGCACTGAGGCTCGAGTGTCGTCGGGTGTGGAGGTATGACTCTCCCTCCTGAGCACTGTGTGTGGACGCCGTGAGGAGGCAGACCCTGTGGTTGCCAGTGCGGGTGGGACACGTGCCCCGTAGCTGGTAGCGTCTTGAGAGACAGGACAACCTTCCCATGGAGGGGTTGGCTTTGTGAGGGTTCTCCAGGTGAGAGAATCACGGGACGGTGGTTGGCTCTTACACAGGGTGGCACACCGTGGCAGTGCAGAACGTCGAGGTCGCTCCTTGGCGGACTGCGTGTGGCCATAGTTAGGTTGCTTGGCGCTGGGCTTCTCGACTCACAGTGTATGGTTTTGGCCATTGAGAGCCTTTGCTTGTGGCTTTGGGCTAGCAGAGCCCTAGTTTGTGGTTTTGGCTGGTGTGGGCTTAGTTTATGAGGTTTTGAGGAAATGGTTTGTGAAATGAATTTAAAAGGAAAATTGATTATAGTTTTGTTTTCTGTGGTTTTCCTCGAGGTGCGTACTAGGTGACTTTGGTCACTCATGCATTTTCCTTGTGGTTTGGTTTGCAGGTGCAGACATGCAGACATTTAACGTAGTGCATATAGTCTGGAGTCTTCTAGCTGCACACACAGGTTCTTGGTAGTTGGATATTTACTGTTTGGCTTTAATTTTCCTGTAATTTAATTGTTTTAAATTATTGTGGAAAATTTGGGACATGACATTTAGTGCCAAGGCCGCCAACACCATATTAGCCGCTGAATCAAGGGCAATAAAGACAGCCATAGTAACAGCCTCGGTACCAATACCAGAAGCCTCCAGACTACCAAGTATATTCCCAACAGGGGCAACTACAGAGGCAAAAGAACTACGTCGTTCCTTTGCAACAACACTATCGTGGACCCAAGAGGCAGAACTACCTACCACTTCTAGAGTCACTCTCCGACGTCTGCTTAATACTACTAGAGAATGGAGATATACAACCTCTGGCATCTACCCAAAACACTCCTAGTACTGATCTATCCAAGTACTGTCCATACCATCAAAAAAATGTGCATACACTAGAGGAGTGTTTCACGATCAAGGATAAAATCTATGATCTAAATGACCGAGGGGAAATCATGTGGACTGAGCTTAAGGCAATGTTAAGGGCTCCTCAAGGAGAACAATGTGAGATTCACCAAGCCCCTCTGCCAAGTAATCCAATAGCCCACATGGAGGTTAAGGAAGATAAGCTTACAATCGCAGAGTTGGTAGATGTTGAGCATGCACAAGCAAGCCCTAGTCAAGAACCACTAGTTGAGGAAGAAGGGGACCCTAATACGCGAGCAGAGTCTCCTCGAGACATGGTAGTTGACAAGGACACCTAGCCAGCTGCTCTACTAGAACCAACACTCTTCCAGTATATACAAGTAGCCCTAGACCTAAGGCCACCTAGTATCGACGAAGAAGAACAGGATCCACCAGCAATGCTCGAGCTGGGGATATGGTAAGAAAAGGATGCAGTGAACCCTACGACGACGAATAGGATGGGGAAGAAGATGACCCTGAAGTAACCAGAAAGATCATCACAAAGTTCGAAACGGAAAATATCGTCTTCTAGGATGTAGAATTGCCTATGCCTGAGGAGCAATCGCACCCACTGATCATCAGCGTGCACATCAATGGTCGTTTGCTCTACGGGATACTTGTTGATATTGGCGTTAGCAAAAGCATCTGTTCCTTGTCCACCCTAAAGCACCTAGACATTGAAGAAACATGGATTATCGAGCATTGCTTCCCCTGCATAGCTTACAACAATAGTCAAGGGGAAGCGATTGGGATAATTCAGCTAGACATCATTGTAGGTCCCCTCACCATCAACACCACGACCATAGTAATGGGACATGACTTGGCTGAACCATAAATCTTAAGGTGATCCTGGTTGGTAGAAATTGGCACTGTTGCCTCCCTTGTATATCAACTTCTCAAATTCAAACATCAAGGGGAGGTGATCATCGTTAGAGTTAATCACTGTGTACACTCTGGGATAGCATGGGAACCCACCACGCCAGAGTCAAGTGAAGAAAGACCCTTACCAGAGCTATATGATGAAGAACCTTTGGAAGAATGGTACGACTTAGACTCTTGGTATGAAGAAGGGCCAAATTCTCAAATGTTCCAAGACCTGATTGGGAAAGATGTCAACATACGGCCCATCTACGATGAATATGCTGATTCGAACTGGTACTACCTAGAGATTGCAATCAACTTACTCTACCGCCATCCCTAAGTAACCCACACCAGAGAAGAGCCTTTGCCCAAGTCGCTTGATCCTATAGAGGAAAAGGAGCCCATCAGGGGCATCACTGAATACATCAGCCTGGAAGGGACCCAAGGAGACCTCAATAGTCACAATGGAATCCTAAGGGAATCCTCATAGAGAGATCAAGCCACTAGGGGCATGCTAGAACAACTAAGTCAAGATCACTCCAACTGTGACCCTAATAAGGCAAAGATCGGGCGTAAACCAAAAGAAAGATTAGAAAGCACACCACCAGCACCTCAACAATCATCACCAAAAGAAGTAAGCCAAGAGGAGTCCAACTGTGATCCTCACAAGGCAAAGACCAAGTGTAAACCAGAGGAGAGACACGAAGATGCGCCAACCCCAACATTTAAAAGCTTAACGCCATGGGTAGGCTTTTGCAGCCACCTCGTAGGTAAGGCCCTCCATCTGGAAAGGGCAGTGCATAGTTCGACCAAGCTCGACTAGGGGCAAGGTCATTTATTTTGCAAGAACTTGTAAATAAGACGTTAATTTCTTTTATTTGTTGAACATTTTCCTTTATTTGTCTTTGTTATCCTACATGCTAAACTAGGTTGAAATAGCAATAAAGAAAATAATAATAAAGATGGTTGATGAGTGTGGGTCACGCCTGACACCTTATAATATTAGGCAAAGCTATCAAAATATTATCTAGGGTTTTCCTTAAGTAGAGGATGTAACACCCAAGGAAGGTCCACCCAATTGGGTTGGATGACTTAGAGATCTCTCAAAATCCATGGAGTTACATGTACTCTAGAAGTACACGCTTAATCAACATGCTGAAGCCTATAAAGGACTCAATACCTAGTACTAGCTAAAGAAGAAAGTTATCTCCTACATAGAAAAGAAGTTTAGTAGCTAGGGTAAACTTAACCTTGTCCTATCCTCACATACACTGCACAGGGAGATAAGAGCAAGGTGGGCCCGAAGCTTAGGCATATCATAATAGCCGCTCGCCCAATGCAGCGTGTGTGGCATCTTAGCATAAGTTCGAGAAAGCAATGATGGGTGAGCATACCAAAACAAGAGGAAAACAACTTAGAAAAGTGCCCAAAAAAGGGAAGAGAAAAAATGATTGGGTACATCATCATAGTATAAGTATGAGAAGGCAATGATGGGTGGGTACTCAAAATGGGGTAAGACAACCGACGAATAAGTAGATGTACCGTCATAGCATAAGTTCAAGAAGGCAGTGATGGGTAGGCATCCACTGAAAAATAACCAGAGAGGAGAACCCCAAAAGAAAAAGTAAGGAAAAGATGACAGCAAGGAAGCTATCCAAAGAATGAAAGCCAAAAACCCCTGGGTTAGCTATAGACGCATAGGGCCAACCATCGACGGGTGGCACTAGAGCTATAATCGAGGCCGAGAGTCTGCTAAACCTCAAGTCTCTCCCAACTCTTCCACCCATTGGTAAGGGACAGAAAACCTTAGAAGCTCAAGGACAGAGTAAATAAGGGAGGTAATAATCGACTTAGGCTAGCACGAAGTCCCAAGTCCTCTAAAGGTCAAGGTATGATAGAAGGGACCACTCTCTTAGCTTGGATAATACAAGTTTGTGATGCTAGATGCATGAAAGGGAGGCTATGACCATACACTCATCATCAATCAATCAATTAAAAAAAAAATCAGAAAATTCAAAAATCCAAAAAATAAAATAGAAAATCCAAAAAAAAATAATATAAAAAATCCCAAAAAATAGAAAAACCTAAAAACAAATAATAAGTAGTGTCATTCACCTTACCTACAAGTGAAAACTCAATAAGGAAACTGGAGTTGGTTTGGCCGATGATGCAACAATCGACCCATTAGATTCTAGAGTTAGGCGTCTTACCCTAGTGTGCCTTCACAGCTTCGGTGCATTTTCTCCACAAAGACATTACCTTATAGTGCTCCTTAGAGCATCCACGGATGACTCACAATCAATGTCCACTAGGCTCCAATTTTCCATCTCAGATGAGGCCAAGATCGATTCCCTCCGCTTAGCTAACTCGTCTAAGGAAGGGAAAGGTACACCTTTTGATTACTAACATGCTATTGAGTGTGTTGTTACCACTAGGTGTTAGTACATCAAGTCCCATTGTGCACATCACGTCTCTCCTACCACGAGGCTACATTAAGTCCCGTTGTGTGCATTAAAGTCTCGACCGTGCATCGCATCAAGCAACGGGCTTCCGCCTTTGGAGTCCTGACCGTGTATATAGACACAATGTTGACCAAGAGGCAAAACCCTGGTCTGGCAAAGAAAGGGTTAACTCCCTCACCCAGTTCTTCTTTCATAGAGCCCCTTTACTTGCCAAGTCGAGTTGTATGACAACAGTCCTTTTCCAAGAGTGCTGGTCACACTCGAGGAGGGAAAACACTTGACCATAACAAGTTGCATTCATACATCTTGCATATGTTCATATGGCTAGGGACCACCCGTAACTCACTGGCCTAGCCTATCATATGAACCATTCATTGCATTGTATGTTGACCTTGCTTCTGCATTACTGTCTGCTTGAATCATGCATCCATGCATTTAGGAATCATGCATTGGAAGTGGAGCACGGATGGAGCATTGTTCTTCAAGAGAGTTAGAAGCCCTTAGATCTATGATCCTCTTAGAACCAATTAAGTCCCACCTATCCTTTTGCAATTCCAATCCGAGTAAGCTCTCAGATGAGAAGCCACAATCCATTTTTATTTTCGATCAGCGCTAGGGTACTTGTCCCATGGTCATCCCCTTTGCACACCTGGTCAGCCATGGTTATGTCCCCCGACCAACCTTCGTTTCTCCCCCGTTGAAGTGACATCTCTACATTGTTGATATGGTCTCGACATTTGGTTGTGACACATGGCTCCGAAATCGGCTAGACCCCTCCATGACTGAGCCTACAATATGATGGCAATGTTAAATAAACCATTCAACTGTGTGAATTACTCTGGAAATCAAGTATGTTCCTTCCTTTATTGTTCCTCTAATGGTCCAACTATGGTGGACCATTTGAGAGAGAGCTCTCCTTTCCAGGAAATGCTCAATGGAGATATTGTTCTTATTGTAGAGCCAATCTTGTTCCAAGATCACCTCCAAAGGAGGGACATCTGTAGATATCCCATTTTCACATTTCCCAGAGTCACTTAGACTAGGAACCTTTGAGGCGCCCTAGATCACGAGGCTAGGGAACTTCTACTCTATTTTCCAGACATTCCATGTTTTCTTTAAAACCATTCATAATTTTACTTGTGGTAGGCTTGAGCCCCTTGTACATTTTGGTGTGAATTGCTAGCTGTGGCCGAGCTAACGCTCTCATCTTACTTAGGTTGGTGGCAGATTTGAGTACTTTGAGCTTAAAGAAGGTGTTTTTATGATTTCATGTGATTTCTGAGTATTTTTCTAACCTTCTTGGAGTTTTTGTGTATTTAACATAAAAGATAGGAACAAAATGCAAAAAGACCAGGATGTTGCCACAAGTATATGGGACTAGTCTCGTTGCCATTTAGTTGCCACAGGTATAGGCAACTAGTTTAGTTGCCATAGGTACAGGCAACTAACTCGCTACCACATCAATAGGCAACGAGAATCTTGGAATTCTTTCTCAAGATAATTTGTCATCCCAGGCTTTAATATAATATATAAGATATTTATAAATATTATCATTACTTTTCCCATAATTATTCTAATTTCTAGGATTTTCTACATACTCAAATATTTATGGAATATCATATAAATCTTTATCAATGCCAAATAATTCCAGAAACTCTAGAATAATGGATGACGTTGATTTTAATATCATATAATTTTTATCATGTTCAAAAACAAGATATGATATTAATTATCACCTTTTAAATGCTAAAATTATTTATAATTTAAAAAGATAATTTCAACATATGCTTAATTTCCAAATATTTATTTAATTATGAGACTGGAATTTGTTATAGATATATTTGACATAATTCTCATAATTATTGGGAATTTTACTTATAAATTTGAATTCAATTTTGAAGTTGGTTTTAAAATTTGATTTCGAATTCAAATATTTTCTTGAATATTCTAGCGAATTCGAGCGGACTTGAAAATTACAAAACGAGTTGTTTACAGTTGCTAGATATTTGTTGAATTGGTTTTGGACTTTTATTTTAAACGTGGAGATATTTAGAGCTCGTTGCCATAAGGAGCGGTGACTAGTTTGTAAAACACAATTTTTGTCTAATTTTCCGCACCAGAAAATAGAACTTTCTAGGCTATCACCAACCCATGTGATGACATATCTAGATATGTCATAGGTCACACTAGCGATGAGTCCTAAATATCCCATTTTTCGAATTTTCGAGTAGAGTCAATAACTAGATATTTTCTTCACTTGTTTTTAACAAGATCTAACATTCTCGTGCCTAAAAATAGACCCCTAGACCTTGAGTTTTGGGAGGCCTTCCAATTTTAGAGAGAGGTTGCTAGAGAGAGCAATTTTTGGTGAAACCTTAGCAAAATCATCCTAGATCCATAGAGATCCTTTCATTCCTAGCCAAAGCACACCTCCAAAGCTCCATCTAGGCCTCCACTTTCTCATCCACTCCACAACGTATGATGGTGAAGGGAGTATCTTCCAATTCTTGCATTTTGTTTATTACCACATAATTCTATTGCATGTGTGACCATGCCCGACCCGGAGGGAGGGGTGGGGAGGAGACCACAGCCATGCCGAGACAGCGAAGGTGCAAGGATAGGATAAAAGAAAAAGAAAAGAAAATGGAGTCGCCACCTAGTCTTTTAAGGGAAAGACGAGGAAAACCACAAAAAGATGAGTGCACGGGATGCAGATGGGAAGGCTGGATGTCTGCTAACTAGAAGATGGGTAAGGATTCCTATTACGCATGAGGAAGGTATTAGGCGCCCTCGTACGCCCGAGAAACTCGGTCTTTCTAGTCCAAATGCTTGCTAAGGGTTTGATGAATGTTTGCTAAACCTGGATTATGCTCTAATCATGCTAATATGAATGCCATGGCAAGACTAAATGCAAAGATCAAGATGCAT
>JAMKQA010036981.1:0-15032 GCA_024699735.1 Posidonia australis | reverse complement strand
TGGGCGTATAGCAAGCGACTGAAAAGCCAACATTTCATGGGTGAAATCATGGAAGACCGATTTTATCGGGCGTGCGAGGGTGCCTAACACCTTCCTCGCCCGTAACAGGGATCCTTACCCGCATTTTGGTTATTTTGTAGACTTGTCTTTGTTGTTTTTGCATGATTTTTCATGTATATGGTTTTCCTTGTCTTCCATAATAGATTAGGTGGTGACTCCATTTGTTTTGCTTTTTTCGACGTGATTTTGCCGACCGATTTCGCATTCTTTTGCGGAATCTCCTCGCTGGCATGGTTACACCTGCACTCCATTAGTCCTTCTAACAGTTTCCATTCATGGATCATTAGACTAGCCATAACATGAGTGCACCTGCTCAGAGCATCTGCAACCACATTTGCTTTCCCTAGGTGGTACGACAAACTGAAATCATAATCTTTGATGTACTCCACCAAGCGCCTTTGTCTCAGATTCAAATCTTTCTAGGTAAAGATGTACTTCAGACTCTTATGATCTGTGTACACCTCAAACTGTTCGCCATATAAATAATGCCTCCAAATCTTCAAAGCGAACACAACAGCTGCCATCTCTAAATCATAGATGGGATAATTCTTCTCATGATCTTTCAACTAGCGCGAGGCATACACCACCACCCTACCATGCTACATCAGCACACACCCCAATTCAGTTCCACAGGCATCATTGTAGACTGTGAAACCGCCGCTTCCAGAGGGCAAAGTCAAGACTAGGGCTGATACCAGACGAGCCTTCAACTCATTGAAGCTCTCCTCGCACTGCCAATCCTAGGCAAAGTACACTTCCTTTCTGGTCAGTTTGGTTAACGGTGCAGCAATCTTGGAGAAATCCTGGATGAATCTCCTGTAATATCCTGTCAGGCCAAGAAAACTTTTAATCTTAGTTACTGTCTTCGGTCTGGCCCAACTACTCATGGCCTCCACTTTGACTGGATCTACCTTGATGCCTTCTCCCGAAATAATATGACCAAGGAAAGACACCTCTTCCAGTCAAAACTCGCACTTGGAGAACTTGGCATAAAGCTGATGTTGTCGTAGCGTCTCCAGTACGATCCTCAAATACCTCCGGTGAGTCTGAACATCCGGAGAATACACCAGAACATCAACCACAAAGATGACCGCAAACTAATTCAAATAGGGCCTGAACACCCTATTCATCAAGTCCATGAATGCAGTCGGAGCATTAGTCAACCTGAATGGCATAACCAAAAACTCATAATGTCCATAACGGGTACGAAAGGCTATCTTCTGCACATCTGGCTCACTGATCCTCAACTAATTGCATTCTGACCTCAAGTCTATCTTGGAAAACACCAATGCTCCCTGCAACTGATCGAACAAATCTTTGATCCTAGGCAGTGGATACTTGTTCTTCACAGTAATCTGGTTCAACATCTGGTAGTCTATGCAGAGCCGAAGTGAACCGTCCTTCTTAACAAACAGAACCGGTGCTCTCCAAGGTAAGACACTAGGATAGATGAATCCCTTATCCATCAGTTCCTGCAGCTGATTTTGGAGCCCCCTTAACTCAGCAGGTGCCATTCTGTACAGAGTCTTGGAAATAGGACCTGATCTTGGCACCAAGTCAATCACAAACTCCACTTCCCTGTGCGGTGGCATTCCAGGCAATTCCTTTGGAAAAACATCAGGATATTCCCGCACCATCGGTAAGTCCTGAATCTCGACCACAGTTGAAGCAGAAACTGTCACACAGGCCAAATAGTCCACACTGCCTCTTGCTAGATGATGATAGGCCTTGAGAGCAGAAATCACTCTTCTAGGCTCACCCGGTCTGGTGCCTTGTACCATACATCAACCTTGGCCTAGACACTACTAAAACTCTTCTCTTGGCACAATCTATCACGGTTGAATGTTGTACCAGCTAGTCCATTTCCAGGATAAAATCATAATCCTGCATGTCCATCAGGATGAAACTGGCCTGAAAATTCCTATCCCCCAGCTGAATATCAACCGATCTCAAGTACCTCCACGCTAGATTGTGTTCTCCCAATGGAGTAACTACATCTAGGTAGAATGCCAATCTGGCTGGCCTGGTCTCGATCTCGGAAGAAAATGACTCGGAGACAAAAGAAAATGAACTCCCAGAGTCAAACAAGACTCGGGCCATCCGGTCAGCCACAAGAAAAGATCTTATAATCAACACACCATAACCATAATCATAATAAGGAATAGTGTTAATTACACATAGGATCTATTATTACAGGACATGACTTAACTAATACAGCCACGCTAGTTCTCACCTTCTACCACATCTCCAGATGGACCAGCACCTGGGGTAGCAATGGAGAATACTCTTCCCTTAGTAGGCTGACATGGCGTATCTCCTGCTGGCTATGGCTGATAAGGACAGTCATTCTGGTAATGCCCAGACTTCCCGTAGTTGTAGCATACTACACTGTCTAAATTCCTCTGCCTGTGCAAACACTGCGCCGCTACATGCCCCTTCTTGCCACAGACATGGTACGGTCCCAACTGTGGGCCGCTGCTGGACCCTGCGTGGCTGAAACCCACACTCTCTTCTCTACCAGATGTAGGCCGTTGCTTCTGCTTCTTCCCAGAGCTGCCAAAACTCCCAGAACCTGGTGCTCCAGTCACTGACGGTTGAGAAACGGAGGGTCGAGAGACATACTTTCTCCCCTTTTCCTTCTTAGGATACTCTTCCTCGAACAGCCTACGATCATCCTCATAGCGGCTTGCAAGCTCAACAGCATCAGCTAAAGTCTAGTATTTGAAGCCAATAACTATGGATCTCAGCATAGGATTCAGTCCTTCCACGAACTTCTTGGCTCTGTTCTTCTCAGAAACCATAGCCTGAGAGAACTGCTCCAGCCGAAGGAAGGACAACTCATATTCTGCCACAGTCTGGCTTCCTTGCTTCAGATTCCTGAACTCTCTGTCCAGCTTATCCCTCTCATGCTTAGGGAAAAACCTCTCATAGAATGCCTTTCGGAATTCTTCCCAAGAGATCATCAGTAGGTCTGCATTTGGAAATTGGTGTGGCGCACTGTCCTCCACCACTAATCTGCAACACCCTTGAGCTGAAATGCTGCGATCCGGACCCACTTCTCCGCTGGACACTCGATCTCCTCTAGGATCTTCTCCACTTCCAGGAGCCACGCCTCACACTCCTCCAGTGTGCCGCGTCCATCAAAGGTCGGCGCGCCAAGCTGGCGGAATTGCTTAATCCATGGGTCTCCCTTTGTCTCATCTCGGCTGCTACAGTCGAAGGACTAGGCGAAACCCCGCATCATCTCGCCAAACTCTTGTCTCATACCCCTCCATGCACTACCCTCTCCTACCTTGAAATCAGGTACAGGGGTCTTGCCATCACTGCAGGCTTGGCAAGACATGTTCCTACCAGCACAACAAAACTCAACAACCCAAAATTCAGGTGCACGACTCTCTATTGTGCAATCCTAAGGAGCCACTAGACTGGACATCACTTAGCCAGTGCACTAGGTATAACCTTAGCTCTAATACCACTCTGTAACGCCCCGAACCCAGGCACGTTACCTAAATCATAGTATCATAAGCAAAATTACACTAATTACAGTAAACGTAAATAACTGTAACTAAGGCTCACCTCAAGGAAACAATGTGCTACTAGAAGCTCCTAATCCTGTACCGGAACTCGGCTGCACGCAAACTGCATCTGAGAACAACCAAAGCACGCGTGAGTGACATCTAAGTCACCCAGTACGGGCCCCACACACACAAACCACAAAATCTCTGTAAAACTATTAAAAACTTAACTTTTAATTTTCAAAGTTTGGTTTTCTTTTGAAAATCGACTTTTCCTTTTAAAACATCATTCCCTTTTCCTTTTGTTTGAAATCGCTTGGGAATTTGATCCCAAATCCATACTCTTTTCAAAACTCATCTTTCCTTTTTCTTTTTCTAAACATGTGGAAATTTATTCTAAGTCACATTCTTTTTTTCAGAAACTCACATTTTGCACTTTCTTTTAAAACATTTGGAAATCATTTTCCAAAACATGCCCTTTTTTAATACTTGGGATTTCTTCCCAAAATCACACTTTTCCTATCCTTTTCATTTTTTGAGAAATTCATATTTTTGACCAAAACTAGCCTAAAACACAATGCCTTTAAGGGCTCAAAACCAAAACCTCAAACATTGGGTGGTAACTGGTTAAAACCATCATTCTTGTTCGTTTCTAGGATTTTAGGACCATTCATAAGTCCAGTCCTAGCAAAACCACATTTCTTTTTGTTTCTCAAAATCACATTCTTCTCTTATTCAGTTCCACTTTTCTTTACTGATGTTACCTTGATCAAGGGTAACCATGTACACAAGCAGTAGGCGAGGATATCATTTCCCCTACCTCCCCGCACTGTCACGGTGAAATTCCCCGTGGAGGATGCCACCGCCTTGGCCAACCGGCCTCAATATCTTTCATATATGTACAGGGATACATCTTTATTTGACACCCCATCGGTAACTCGAACAACTAGGTTCATTGACCTAGGCTCAGCCTACACCGTCGGTGACCCGAACAATTAGGTTCAATAACCTAGGCTCAGCCTACACTGTCACAAGCTCGGTGACCCGAACAACTAGATTCAACGACCCAGGCTCAACCTACACCGTCTCAAGCTCGGCAACCACAGTCGTATCTGGCAACTGGTCTCATTAGAGCCTTATACTCCCTACCACATTGTCGACACCAACCCTTGTGGTTCCTTAACACATTATTAGTGTTTCACTTTCAAAACTCTTTAAGTTTTCCTTTTCAAAACCATTTCCATTTCATTCCTTTTTCGTTGCACGGATTTGTTCCCATGTAACACCTGACCCCTCTTCTGGGGTCCCAACTCAATCCATGAAAAACCATACTTTAAAAATCATAAATTGGGTCTCATGCCCAAAATTACACAAAAGCCACACATTTATTCTCTTTTATTCAGTTTTAGGGTCTTAAACCCAAAACCACTCCCAAATACACTTATTTGGGTTCCATATTCCTCCATGTCATTTACATGGGGAAAACCTCATTAACACATGCTCATTGTCCATTTAGAACCTTTTTCTCCCATTTTATATTCCCATTAAAATATCAGGGCCAGGGCAGAATCGGTAGACCGAAATCAGGTTCGGTATAACGACAATCCCTGGTTCGGTATACCGAACGTCTTCGGTATACCGAACATCTTCGATATTGTTTCGGTCGACCAGATGATTTTGGTCTACCAAAATCAGGGATCTTGGCTTTATCTGTCAGGATTTCGGTATACCGAATTTCCCGCAACCAGGGCATTTGCTTGTTTCGGTCGACAAAATCACCAGAAGTGGGAGCCTTTGTCGGACCCCCCAAACACACATCACATAATACCAATAAATCATGGGGTGTAGACCCTAGAGTCTACTTCAAAACCCCTCAAACCATTCATGATTCCATTAACTAAACAATCCACATGAAAATCACAAAGGGATGAGACTCAAAAACGGCTATTATAGCCTTCATCCCAAAATCTCATATATCCTTACCAAATTCCATCCTAACCGCATGATATATATGTTTTCATGCTATTCAACTCATTCTCATCAATTCCACTAGTTTTCTATGATTTTACATGCATTAAACTCATTTTCAAAGAAACACGAAATAGAGGGAAAGGAGGGGTTGCGTACCTCTTCCGGCGAGCCTCCCCTACTCCGATGAGTTTCTCCTGCCCCACCACTACCTCCTCTGCAAGCGTCTTCCTTCCTCTTTCCTTTCCTCTCGGTTCGTCCCCCTCTTCCTGGCCTCCTCCTCCTTCACTTGATCTCCCCTCCTCTTTATCTCCTCCTCCTCTCGAATGGCGCCGGCCATCCATCCCGTCGGAAGGGACTGGGAGGCATGGGCCGTTGGCTTGTTGTGGCACGTGTGGGGAGAGGGGAAGAAGAAGAAGAAGACGGGGGAGGGTGGAAAGGTGTGGCTCGTGAGGGAGAGAAAAGAGATAGAGAAAAAAAAGGAAGGAAAAAAGAAGAAAAGACAGACACGCAAATCGAGGCAACTGTGCATCCCTAAATTGGACCCTGCATTGGTCCCAAATCACAAACAGGAGCATAGAAAGCCAACCTAACTCTCACATATCCAAGAAACAACATATTATCTATTAATAAATCATTTATACAATATTGCAATTAATTACATGGTTTACAATTAAAAATGGATAATCAGGCCCAGATGTCACACTTGGGAGGAGGTTTGATTCTGGCATGGTTTCCATGAGGATGTTGGCAGAGCAAATGGATGGCGGCCTCTAGATCATGCCAGTTTGCATCAGCATATTCATCATAGATTGGCCGATCTTGGGTGGACTCTTCTTGTAGTGAAGGAGGTCCTTGGTCGATGTTGGCCACGGTGCCTTTGGTTAGCATTTCTTGGACCTGCTGGTTGTCCCCTATGTCGTCCTAGTCATCATACTCATTGTAGACGGGCATGTCTTCCTAAGGTTGGTTAGATGTCTCAGGGACCTCCTCTTCTTTGGTTAGTGGCTCTAGATTTGCTAGTACGCACTCAATATCCACTAGCTCGGGCGTCTTCATCCTCCTCTATGTAGATTATTGGATGATTGGACAGTGAACGTCCACACCCTTCCAGCATTTCGAAAGCTTGGTTGAGTGGTGCTAGGAGTGGCTCTTGGTCCTACTCCTTGGCTTTATGGTAGCTCTACAGTGGAGGGACGACATGATAGTCTTGCCTTTATTGTTGCCGATGTTGGGTGTAGTCTTGGTGAGTGGGAGACTACCGGTACTAGGGTTGTTGTTGCTGTTGTTGTTGTTGGGGCTGCCGTTGAATTGGTTGTTGCAATGGTTGATACTAGCATTGCCATTGACGCAGTTGTGGCTAATGGTGCACTTGCTGCTCTTGATATGGCACCGACTGTACTGGCTACTCTTGACGTTGGACTAGCGGGCCATGGTGTCCTTGATGAACGAAGACCTAGGCCATGTCTCCTATAGTCCCTTCGTATGTGCAACCTATGGTCTTCTTCTGGCCCTTTTCTTCATACTCTAGGAAATGTAAGTCTTTTTTGTTGTAAAAGTTTCTTGTAGCTCTGTCATACAGCTAGGAGTATGTCTGGAAATCGCCCATCAATAGGCCACTTTGAGTGCCTTAGTAGTATTTTAGGCTATGACTTTCACCACTTGATCTTCAGGGATACGAATTCTAAACAGGTTGCCATATCCCTACATCAGCTAGCGTATATGGGGAAGTTTTCGTCTGGTCTCATCTTCTTGGCTAGGAGGTCCGCAATGGTGGACTTGTGCTGGATACGGTGGATGTACTATTGTAGAAACCTTTCCAGTACAATCTTAAAATCACTGAGGTCATAGGCAATGGATGTGTTGAACCACCTCAATGCTTCTCCTTCCAAGCTTTTGGAGAAGAGATAAACTATTAGCCCATTGTCGTATTGATAGGGCAAAGCGTCCATGGTGAAGATGGCATGATGGCTATGTGGATCACTTGTCCCATCGTACTTTTGTGTTTTGGGCAACTTGAATTCAAACAGCAAAGTGAAGTGTGGGAACTTTGACGTAGCAAAGCCGATCAGTGCCTTTGATGTGACCCTTGCTTCTGGAAGTGCATTCTTGATCATACTTTTGACATCGGAACTTGCAGTGGTTGTCTGCCCCTGGCCTTGGTATCCTTCGAGTAGATGGAACTGTTGTTGCTGAAGAGTACCATGCTGAGGAGGGAAGAAGGGTTAAGCTAGTGTATAGGATGAGGTATGATAAGGTGGGGTTGCCCCTAGGTGATGATGCAAGTGATGGCTCGGTGGTGTCCACACAGTTTGCTGGGAAGAAGCGGGGTAGACCAGTGCAATATGCTGAACAGGAGATTGTGTTATAGGGCCATATATTGGGAAATTGGTTGTTGGACTTAGTGGTACTGTATATGTATTTTTCATGAAAGGTATAACTATTGGGCCTTAGTGATATATGGAGGATGAGGGTACGTAGGTATTTGGAGTTGGTAGACTGGAGAGGCTATAGTGGGCCATGGACTGATGGGTTTAGTTGGAGGTTCCTACAGGGAATATGTGTGAATTGATTGATGGTGGAACACCTCACGGTTGGGAATGGCCCATCTCTCTCCCTCCTCTTCTCTCAATGGACTGGGCTCCATGTGGGGTTGACGTGTTGAACTAGAACTCGGGCTGATCCATGGAACTACTTGCTTGACCCATAAAGATCGGAGTGCCTGGCGTGCTAGAGTAATTGGAGTAGTGGACTTCTTATGACATGGCCTTCTCTTGTTGCTCTTCTTCTCAAGGGGTTACAAGTTTAAAGGGCAGTTACAGACTCTATATTACACTACTTTTAACTTATTACATGTTTTCTAAGAAAATAAAAATTACAACCTTAATGCAGATGAAATACAAGAAAATGTTTACAACTATGTTTAATAAAGAAAATGCAGACCTAAGACACTATTCCAAAGGATCCTATAACCTGTAATTATGCTAGCACAAACTACCCTGCAAGCAAGGCAACCAGCACGTTTGTCTGTTTGACGTCGTCGATACATGCGACGTCAGAACTCGTCGCCGATCAAAGTGGCGACGGAAAGTGGCACCACTCAGACAACAGGCACAATTGCTTGTCTATTCCAGCAGCCAAGGTCTATCTTGGACAGAGGGCACACCAAGCAAGGTGATTAAAATAAGGAAGTTCCAAACAGAACATGAGTTTTACTTGTTAAAGTAGTTAATTAGTGGATTAATTAACCTACGTTCGCTCAGCCTATTTAGGTTCCTATTGCAAGCGGTATGGCTTTTCTTTTTTAGGGTTCTAGGTTACACTCAATGGGTTTGTTTCTTCTTCAGGTACTACCCTTAGATCCTTGGGAGATTTACAAAGAGGGCCTAGGTTGTGGGTTTGTCTCTCTATAGAAGGGCTCACAACCTAGGATTCTGTCCTTAGGATCGTTTCCTAACAAACCATAAAAGTAGTAAATAAATACAAAACAATAAAGTATGAGACCTCTACTAAGGTTTATTATTGACTTAGGGAGAAGAGAAGACTCAATAACAACACTTTAGGACACCTTAAAGTGAGATAACGACTTGCAATAGCAATCAAACAGGACATGGGATAACGACTTGCACAAGCCTGGTTCACCCAATCTAATTGTTCTTGACTAGAAATAGATTTTACTTAAGGAACTTTTAACTTTATTGCAAAACAATTAGTTTTGACTCTATTGTCAGACGAAAAAAACAAACCTAAAATCCATTAAGAATCTGAAAAGATAGGTGGATAGAATATTATTTGATTTTATTAGAGACTACTGTAGATTTTCTAAAATCAACACAAACAATAAAAGAAATTGATGATCTACAATAGTAAACCCTGATCAGTCCAGGTTGTTGATCAAATGGGTGCCGATATACATCGTCGGCTTAATGTTGACGAGACTTGGTGCCACCCTCATAGGCGACGTGAAGCACAAGTTGATTATTATTGCAAAAAACCACTAAACAAGGGTCTGGAGACCATGAAACCCTAAACACATGGGTTCCAAACCGAAAACTGCACCTAAATGTCTAAAAATAAATGAAAATAAAATAAAATAAAGGAAAGGAACAAATGACTTACATTGTACGGGGGTTGGCTCAAACAGGCCCCATCGTGATTTCCAATTTTCTGTGGATGGATTTTTGTAGGGTGTTGTGGAATTGTCGTCATGTCCACTCACTTCGATGATCCTTTGTAATCGCCACTTATCGATTCACTTTCGCTGGTTGACAAGGTAACTTGCAAGAGTGTAGAGGTTGTGATGATGTAGGCTTTCAGTTCACTAGGTCGACGGTAGGATATCACCCAGCGACGTCTTCATACTCTTGTAATAATCCTTCCCTTCAAAACAAATAAGAAAAACAAAGAAAATCTAGATTAGACGAGGTGTAGTAAGAGTAACAAAAATAAAAAACAGTAAACATAAATATGCAACTAAATATTAACCAAGGGGTGGTTCCTCGCATGCATATGCCATGGGCAATTATATGAATGCAAGTTTTTTTAAAATGATAAAATAATGAAAAAAAGGAAGATACTCCCTTCACCCTTGGTGCCTTGACGTGAGGGTTAGAGGAAATGGAGGCCAATTTACGGAGCTCCGGAGGTGTGCTTTGCTTGTAAAAAAGGCTTAGATCGCTGGGATCTAAGCTTCTAGGAGAAGATGGACATGGAGGAGGAGGCTGTCTCTCTCTCTCTCTTTCTCTCTAAGGGTTTCTTTCTTTCTCTCCTTTCTAGGGCATGAATATAGCTTCTTAAGATTTTAATGTGCCTCCCCTTCAAACTCTTGACTTAGGGATCAATTTATAGAGTTTGGGGGCTGAAGATCTCGTCAAAGACGAGATATAGATTAAGGACCAGGATGAAATACTCTTAAAAAGGCAGAAAATTGAGATTTGATCTCATCACCAATGGGACAGGCGATAGAATCTTCAAGTCGCCACCTGAACAGGCGACGAGTTCTAAGATTCCAATTTTGGCTGTATGGGCGGAATTAGCACCCAAAAGGCAACAAAATCTGCCACGTAAGCTAGTCGACGATATCAGTGGTGTCGAGCTATCAATTTTTTTTTTTAAATTAAGATCATAAAATATTTATTACGAATCCATTGTCAAATATTGACTAAATCAATCCTGAAAAATCATGCTTGTAATTGAAGATATTTTAAATTAATTTCCAAATTCAAAATCCATTTAAAATGTTAAGTAAATTGGATTTGAAAATCAAATCTTTAAAAATTATGATAAAACTCAATTAAAATCAATGATATATTTGACTTAAAATAGATTGGCAATCATTTAGATATTTTGGATTTTATTTTTATTTCTTAGCATTATCATGAATTAAATATAAGCTATAACATTAAAATGTGATAACTTATCATAAAATCTTATTTTTGGTAAAAATAAAGATAAGTGATCTTAATTATCAAGTCATCCAAATTCCAATAATTTTCTGGAATTATTTGGCATTTCTAATGATCTATATGATAAGTACATATTATTTAAATGTTAGAAAATTATAGAAGTTATAATAATTAAGGAAAAAATCATGATAACATTTATAAATATCCTATATATGATATTAAGGCCCAGGATGACAAATTATTTAAAAAAAGAATGCTAGGATTTGCATCACTTGTTGTTGTGGTGCTTGAGAAACTAGTCGCCACTTGAGGTGGCGACGAGTCTTGTCGCCTATCAAACAGGCAACATCTTGGTCTTTTACAGTTTACCTCTTGTCTTTTATCTTATTCCACAGAGATGCAATAAAACCCAAAAAACTTCAAACATTCCATGAAAAAATGGTTAGAGCTCCTTAGTTATGTGATCCAGGGCACCTCAAGAGTTCCTATCCTAGGTGAACTTTAGGAAATGCGAAAATAGGATATCTACAGTTTCCATTGTGTTTCTCATAGTATCTGAGTTTTCTAAGTTTCTAAATTTGTATTGATAGATGGCTTCTGTTCTGAATAAGTCATGAATGGACATTGATAACAGATTTGATCCAGTATATATTATTGGGGTCGAGAGATTCTTAGAATTTGCATTAACCAACACTAAAAGACTTAACCTAGGTTACATACCATGTCCATGCACCAAGTGCGGTAATAGAAGCATTCTCACTAGAAAACCTGTGTATGAGCATGTAATAATAAATAGAATTATGCCTGGATATCGTATTTGGACAAGGCATGGTGGGATGCCTTTTGTTTCATCATCAAAAATCAATACTTGTGTTGAAAGAGTTAATGATGGCATACATGAGATGTGTGATGCTTTTGGACTGGGATCCATGGGCAATGACATAGACGTTCGGGAGGATGATGTACCCATTGAGGAACTCATGAGTGAAGATGCAAATAAGTTTTTCAAATTAATTGAGGATGTAGATAATCCATTGCACATAGGACTTGATTCACCGTCAAGGCTATTGCTTCTGTTTGCACTTTTCACATAAAATGCTTGTCTAGATGGAGTAACAAGTCCTTTGATATGCTCCTTTCATCTTAAAGGAAGGCAATCCTAGAAGGCAAGGAAAAGCTTACCTAAGTCCTTCTATGAGGCTAAGAAGATCATTGCTGCATTAGGACTTGATTACAACAAAACTGATGCATGTCCTAAAGATTGCATGTTATATTACAAGGACAATGCAAATAAAGAAAAATGTGATAGATGTCATACTTCTCGATGGCAGCCATAAGAGACAGATATAGTTATGGAAGGTCAGTCCTATACAGAAAAGTCCAAGAAGGTGCCAGTAAAGGTTTTGCAACATTTTCCTCTCATACCATTCTTGCGAAGATTATTTATGTCATCGAAAGTGGCATCCTTAATGACATGGCATCATGATAATCGAGTAAAAGATGGTATCTTACGTCATCTTGCTGATAGTGAAGCATGGAAACCCCTAGACATTGCATATCCAGAGTTTGCTTTAGATCCACGTAATGTTAGAATTGGTCTAGTAAGTAACGACTTCAATTCATTTGACACCATGAGTATTTCTCATAGTACATGGCCCATCATTCTTATGCCATACAATCTTCGACCATGGTTGTGCATGAAACAACCAAATTTTATAATATCTTTGTTGATTCCTTGTCCTATTGTACCAGGCAATGACATTGATGTTTACTTGGAGTTGTTGATTGATGAGTTGATGATATTGTGGCAAGATGGCGTTAAAATTTACGATGCATCTACAAAATCTAATTTTAAGATGCATGCTGCGGTTCTATGGACAATAAATGACTTTCTTGCATATGCGAATTTGTCTGATTGGAGTACTAAAGAAAAGTTAGCATGCCCTTGTTGTAATAAGGATATATTATATTATCGTTTGAAGTATTCGAAGAAAGAAAGCTATATGTTTTACCGTCGATTTTTAGAGCCAACTCATCATTATCGTCGTGACAAGAAAATTTTTGATAACATATAGGAATGGAGAGTAAAGTCAAAGATGTTGTCTAGGCATGATATACTGGAGCAATTTGAGGGATATGAAAATATAACTTTTGGAAAACCAATAATTATTGTTGAAGGAGGTAGTCGTAAGAGAAAGCGTGATGAAATTGAAGAAGAAAACAATTTACCTTATGTTTGGAAAAAAATTAACATTTTCTTTCGACTCCCTTATTGAAAGTCCTTATTGGTGAGACATAATCTTGATATTATACACATAGAAAAAAATATGTGACAACATCTTGTGTACTTTATTAAATATTGACAAGAAATCTAAGAATAACATACAAGCTCATCTTGATTTAGTAGAAATAGGCATCCGAAAGGATCTTCATCCTGAAAAACGAAATGGAGGCCAAATGTATATACCACCTACATGTTACATATTGTCAAATAAAGAGAAAGAAACGTTATGTTAGGTCATGCATGGTTTGAAGGTTCTCGATAAATACTCATCAAATATTTCCCGTTGTGTTCGAATGAAAGAAAAGAAAATATTTGGACTCAAGAGTCATGATTGTCATATTCTTATACAATAGCTTTTACCAATGGCATTGAGAAAGGCAGTTCATCTAGTCGTCTGTTCAATTTTGGTGCAGTTATGTGGGTTCTTTCAGCAATTGTGTTCTAAAATGATAAATGTATCTGAATTTGAACAGTTAGAATCCCGCATTGCACTCATATTGTGTCAATTGGAGCATATTGTGTTCTTTCATCATTTGTTTAGTTTCAATTTATGATTATATGCCTTTTCTATTTGAAAGCAGTGTAATCTAATTTTAGGCAAACAATTTATGATAATTATTATCATGATAGCATCTATCCGTCATCTCAAAAATCTCTTGAGATCTATCGTCCTGTTGTTTCTGTGAGTAATGGTCATTGAAGACCATTTCAAATTAAGGGTGCAACGGATGACCATTTTCACCCAATCATGGCCGGATTTACTCCGGTGGTTACAAGGCCTTTATGGCCGGAAATTCAAACGAATGGAGGAGCCGTTGGAGGAGGGGTGGAGGAGTGGTCAAGGTCCCCTATAAATAGAGGAGAAGACAGAAAGGAAAAATACAGAAAAAACTTACAGAGATCTTCCTCCATCTTGACCATCGCCGGAGCCCCAAATCCTCGATGCCAGAAAACTCTACGTAGTTGACGGTTTTTCCATCAGTGGTATCAGAGCCACCGTGCCCGAGCGAAGGAGTTTTGGCCACCGTGCCCGAGCTCACCGTGCCGTCGCTGCATCACTGCGGTCTTCCCCTCCCAGTGAGTGCGAGCCCTGCCCCAGATCTGCGCCGCCACCTCCCTGCGCGTGCCGCCGCTGCATCCCCGCGGTCTTCCCCGCCCCGCGAGCGCAAGCCCTGCCCCGGATCTGTGCCGCCACCTCCCCGCATGTGCCGCCGATCACCTCCCCACGGACTTCCCCTTCCCGCGTGCGCCCTGACCTAGAACTGCACCGCCGACATCACGTACCGCCGCCTCCTCCTTCCCCCGCGCGGGTCTATCCCTGTGCACCACGCCGTGTCCTCCCGCGCGGCTGTTGACCTGCTCCACACAACCATCCCCTCTGCTGTTGCCAGCTCGCTCGCGCAGCCATCGATCGGGCCCGCCACCACAACTCACGGGCAACCTCTTCGCCACCGTCGCCTCTGCACGCCGCTAACCGCCTCTGGCATCACCGACCGCCGTGCGCGCCCACCACCAGACCGACACTGCCGCCGTCGCGTGCAGCTCCCAGCCAGTCGCTCGTGCCCTCACTCCGCCTCTGCACAATTTCGTCCCCTTTCCTCTTTTTGGTCTTCGATGCAGGTTACATTAGTTTTTTTTAAAGAATAATATAAGGGGAATGATATTATTTGGTTAAGTAGATTTTGCATGATTAAAATAAAAGATTAATTAATGCATGTTTAAGAAAATAATCTAATTTTAACATATACATGCTTAATTTAGGAAAATAAATTAACTTGATTAATTGGAATTGAAAATTAA
>JAMKQA010036980.1:0-24491 GCA_024699735.1 Posidonia australis | reverse complement strand
CTTTGTTGCTTATACAGAAATCAGAACTTTCCCGCTCACAGAGATTGATTACAACAGCAATTACACAACAAAATCTCGTGAGGAGAATGGAAATGAAAACAATGCACACTATTACAACTCTTTCTCAATGATAGCTCAATGATTCTCAAATGAGTTTCTTTTCCAAGCCTTGTTCGGGTCCTATTTATAGCCGAAGGAACGCCTCGATGTGTGTCTAACGACTATAAAACGGTCGTAAACAGCTAGTTGAACGGTATACCATTTTGACCACGGTATGCCGCAAAAGATCTTTAATCTTCAGCTCACGAGCAAAACGGTATGCCGTCACTCCAACGGTCTGTCGTTTTCTCTAGAAACGGTCTATCGTTCTGTGACGGTATGCTGTTTAATTGCAATGATTTCTTTTGCTCTACTGATCCGGAGTGCCGCTGCTTCTGCCATTTTTTCTTGAAACGGAATGCCGCTCCATCCACGGTATGCCGTTTTCAGTTCAACTTTGATTTTTACGGAGTTCCGTTTTACATTCCGTTTTGTATTGAAACGGTCTGCCGCTCTTGATGCTGGTATGCCGTTTTTGATTTCAAGATAAGACACTTGTATACATATTGAATTTATACAGAAAGCACTTTATATCTTTTTCAAGTTTTAATATTTCTGAAAATATGCACTAGTATATAATCATCAAAATTAATGTAATATTTCTAACAAACTTGTCAACCAAGAAGTGACTAGTAACTGTTCAAAAGGTAGGATAATGAGCTCGTCAACTGAGAAGTAGTCAGTGATTGTACACCTGGTCGATAACATACTCATCAATCAAGAAGCAGTCGGTAACAGTTTGTAAGGACAAGATAACAAACTTGTCAACAAAGAAGTAGTTGATAACAGTCCACTTAGACATGATAACAAACTTGTCAATCAAGAAGAGGTAGGTGACTGTTCAGAAGGCTAGATAACGAGCTTGTCTACATGTAGTGGTTGGTGACTTTACGCATGGATAAGTTAATGAACTTGTTGATCACTAAGTGGTAGGTGACAGCTCACAAGGATAGGATAACATACTTGTCAATCGAGAAGTGGTCAACGACAGTTCGCTAGACAAGATAATGAACTTGTCAACTCAGAAGCAATTGGTGACTGTTCACATGGACAGAAAAATGAACTTGTCAATAGAGAAGTTGTCAGTGACTGTTTGTAAGGATAAGATAATGAACTTGTCAACCAAGAAGTAGCTAGCGACAGTTTGCAAGGGTAGGATAACGAACTTGTCAATCGAGAAGCGATCAATGACATTTCGGAAGACAAGATAATGAAATTGTCAACCGAGAAGCAATTGGTGATTGTTCGTAGGGACTGGGCAATGAACTTGTCTATCAAGAATTGATCGATGATAGTACTCAAGGGAAGGATAACGAACTTGTCAACTGAGAAGCGGTCAATGATGGTTCGCAAGGACAAGATAATGAACTTGTCATCAAAGAAGCAGTCGTTGATAGTTCGTAAACAGTTCACATGGACATGGAATACGAACTTGTCAAGCGAGAAGCTGTCAGTGACAATTCGCAAGGACTAGATAACGAACTTGTCAATTGTAACGCGCTGAACACAGGCACGTTACCTAAATCATAGTATCACAATAAAAATTACACTAATAATAGAAACATTAAATAACTGCAACTAGGGCTCACCTTCGGGATCTTAATGTGTGGCTAGAAGCTCTGACTCCTGCACCAGAACTCGACTGCACACGATTTGCACCAGAAAACCAAACAAAGCAGGCGTGAGTGACATCTAAGTCACCCGATACGTGCCCCAAACCACAAAACCACAAAATCTCCACAAAACCAATAAAATTCTACTTTTAATTTTCAAAGTTGATTTTCTTTTGGAAATCCAGTTTTAAAACACCCTTTTTCAAAACTAATCTTTTCTTTTCAATACCAAAGTCACTTAAAAAAAAAACTCATATTTCTGACCAAATCTAGCCTAAAACACGATGCCTCTCAGGGCTCAAACGAAAACCTCAAACATTGGCTGGTAACTAGTTAAAACCTTAATTCTTATTCATTTCTATGATTCTGGGACAATTCATAAGTCTAATCCTAGCCAAACCACATTTCTTTTCATTTCTCAAATCACATTCTTTTTCTTATACATTTCCACTTTTCTTTATTGATGTTACCTTGATCAGGGGTAACCAGACACACAAGCAGTAGGCGAGGACATCATTTCCTCTACCTCCCTGCACTACCGTAGTGAAATTCCTAGTGAAGGATGCCACCGCCCTGGCCAACCGGCCTCAATCCTTTTTATATATGCACGGGGATACATCTTTGTCTAACGCCCCATCGATGACCCGAACAACTAGGTACAACGACCCTGGCTCAGCCTACATCATCGGTGACTAGAACAACTAGGTTCAATAACCTAGGCTCAACCTACACCGTCATGTATTCAGTGACTCGAACAACTAGGTACAACGACCCAAGCTCAGCCTACACCGTCTCAAGCTCGGCAACCATAGTCGTGTATGGCAACTGGTTTTATTAGAGTCTCATACTCCTATCACGTTGTTGACACCAACCCCCATGGTTCCATAACACAATATTAGTATTTCATTTTCAAAACTCTTTAAGCTTTTCATTCAAAACCATTTCCAATTCCATTCTTTTTCTTTGCAGGAATTTGTTTCCATGTGACACTTGACCCTCCACTGGGGTCCCAACTCAATCCATGAAAAACCATGCGCTTGAAATCACAATTGGGTCTCATGCCCAAAACCACACATAATCAACCATTTTATTCAGTTATAGGGTCTAAAACCCAAACCATACCCAAATCCACTTATTTGGGTTCCATATACCTCCATGTCATTCACATGTGGAGAACATCTTTAAAAGATGCTCATTATCCATTTAAAACCTTTTATTTCCATCGTTTATGCCCATTTACTCATATTGGCCAGGGGGTGAAATTGGCAGATCGAATTCAAATTCAGTATACCAAAAGTTACTGGTTCGGTATACCGAAACCCCCTGTTTCGGTCGACCGAAGGTCTTCGGTCTACCGAAACCAAGCACCTCTGTACAAACTAATAGGAATTCGGTATGCCAAACCCAGTTCGACGTGCCAAATCTCTCGTGTTCTGTACACGGCCCCAGCCAATAGACCATTCGTTCGTCAGAAGTGGGAGCCTTGATCGGACCTCCTAAACATGCATCACAAATTACTAATAAATCATGGGGAGTAGACCCTTGAGTCTACTTCAAAACACCTCAAACCATTCATGATTTCATTAACCTCACAATCCACAAGAATATCACAAAGGGATGGAACTCAGGAACGACTACTATAACCCTCATCCGAAACACTTGCATATTCCTACAAATTTCAATCCTAACTGCATGATATCTATGTTTTCATGCTTTTCAACACATTCTCATCAATTCCACTATCTTTCTACGATTTTACATGCATTTTATCTCTATTTTCATGCATTGACCTAATCAACTGGAAGCATGTAAATGAGGAAAGGAAAAGGGTTGCGTACCTTGTGTGGCACTCCAATGATCTTCCTGACTCCCTAGCGAGTCTCTTCTCACCTGACGAAGCCTCCTCCATTGGCAAACCCTGTGCACTGAGCTCTCCTCCACTGGCTTGTGCACCTCCCTTCCTCTCTCTCTCTTTCTCTCTCTCGACTGCAACCCTTCCAACTTCCCCTCCTTCTTATCACCTCCTCTTCCCACATGACATTGCCCACCCATCACGTTGGAGGAGACGAGGCAGCATGGGCCAGCGTCTCCTAGCGGCACGGGTGGGAAAGGGGGAGAGGAAGAATACGAGATCAAGTGGCTCATGAAGGGAGAGTAAGAAAGAAAAAGAAAGAGAGAGAAGAGGAAAGGATGGGCACTCAAACCGAAGCATTTGTGCCTCACCAAATTGGACTCCACATTGGTCTCAAATCACAAACTGGTGCATAGAAAGCCAACCACAAGCTCACACAACCAAGAAACAGCAGATTATCCGTTAATAAACAATTTATACAGTATTACAATTAATTATATGGTTTATAATTAAAACTGGATAATTAGGCCTAGATGTCACATCTTATGGCCGTTAAAAGAATTTTTTCCTTGAAATTCAGCTCTAATAGAATAAGTAGGGGTATTGTCTCTAAGTGTCCACCTCACTTTCCCAGATAGCTTCCTTTGTACCATGGTGTTGCCACTGAAATAACACCAATGATACCACTTTATTCTTGTGGACTTGCTCCTTCATGTCCAATATCTGTACTGCATTTTCAACAATAGACAAGTCCACCTGCAGCTCCTCTGGTTGCACTGGTATCACTTGGGATGCATCAGCCAAGCACTTTCGCAACATAGATACATGGAAGGTGTTGTGCACACTCACCAACTCTAGAGGTAGATCTAGTCTGTATGCAACCTCACCAACACTCTTGGTAATTTGGTATGGTCCAATATATCCTGGGCTCAACATGCCTCTCTTACCGAACTGCATCACTCCCTTGGTTGGTGACACCTTCAGGAAGATGAAGTCTCCTACCTCGAATTCTAGAGGTCTCTGCCTCCTATCAGCATAGCTCTTCCACCAGCTCTAGGCAGACAACAACCTCATCCTGATCAGATCCACCTTGCCCTCGTACTGTTGTACGATCTCATGCCCAAATAACTGTCTCTCACCCACCACACTCCAACAAATGGGTGTCCTGCAGGGTCTTCCATACAATGCCTCACATGGAGCCATACCAATACTGGCATGGTAACTGTTATTATATGCGAACTCAATCAGAGGTATGTGATCCTTCCAGCTACCACCAAATTCCAAGGCACAGGTCCTCAGCATGCCTTCTAGTGTTTGGATGGTCCTTTTTGTCTGGCCATCACTCGGGGGGTGAAAGGCAATGCTAAAATTCAGCATCATCCCAAAAGCCTCTTGTAGAGCTCTCCAGAATCTCGATGTAAACCTCGTGTATCTGTCAGACACAATAGACACTGGGATACCATGCAATCTCACAATCTCAACCACATACAACTCTGCCAGTTTTGCCAAAGGAAGATTCACTCTCATTGGCATGAATTGTGTCGATTTCGTAAGGCGAGCCACTATTACCCAAACTATATCATTCTTCCTTCGGGTTCGCTGCAAAGCCATCACAAAGTCCATCGACACATTTTCCCACTTCCACACTAGAATGCCCAGAGGCTGTAAAGACCCGTCAGGCTTCTAGTGCTCTATTTTCACCATCTGGTAGGTTGCACACTTTGCCACATTCTCAGCAATTTCCCTATTTATCCCAGGCCACCAAAAGTTCCTCTTCAGATCTTTATACATTTTGGTGCTTCCTGGGTGGAGAGTGTATCTGGAGCGGTGAGCTTCATCCAACAAACTGTTCTTGATTTCTTCTATTTGAGGCACATATAATCTCAAATCATATCTCAACCCACTGTCTACCCCAACTAAAAAATGAGGGGCATTACCAACTTCCAGCTTCCTCCAGATATTTGACATATAAGAATCATATTGCTGAACTGTGACTATCACCTCAATCATCCTCGGGTGAATAGACAAATTGGCCAACATCACTCTAGTAGGTCCCTGAGATTTTCTCTGTGGCCCGCACTCCACTAGTCCCTCTAACAATTTCCATTCATGGATCATCAGACTAGCCATGACATGAGTGCATCTGCTTAGAGCATCTACAACCACATTAGCCTTCCTTGGGTGGTATGACATGTTTAAATCATAATCCTTAATATACTCCACCCAACACCTCTGTCTCAGGTTCAAATCCTTTTGAGTAATGATGTACTTCAGACTCTTATGATCTATGTACACCTCAAACTGTTCGCCATATAAATAATGTCTCCAAATCTTCATGGCGAACACAATAGCTTCCCTCTCTAAATCATTGGTGGGATAATTCTTCTCATGATCTTTCAATTGGCACGAGGCATACGCCACCACTCTACCATGCTGCATCAGCACACCCCAAACCAGTTCCACAGGCATCACTATAGACCGTGAACCCATCGATCCGAGAGTGCAAGGGCAAAACTAGGGTCGATACCAGACGAGCTTTCAACTCATTGAAGCTCTCCTCGCACTGCCAATCCTAGGCAAAATGCACTTCCTTTCTAGTCAGTCTGGTCAATGGTGTAGCAATCATGGAGAAATCTTAGATGAATCTCCTATAATATCCCGTTAGGCCGAGAAAACTTCTAATCTCAGTTACTATCTTCGGTCTGGCCCAACTACTCACAGCCTCCACCTTAGCTGGATCTACCTTGATGCCTTCTCCTGAAATAATGTGACCAAGGAAGGACACCTCTTCCAACCAAAACTCACACTTGGAGAACTTGGAATAAAACTGATGCTGCCTCAGCGTCTCCAATATGATCCTCAAATGCATCCGATGAGTCTGAACATCTGGAGAATATACCAAAACAACATCCACAAAGATGACCACAAACTGATCCAAATAGGACCTGAACACTCTATTCATCAAGTCCATGAAAGCAACCAGTGCATTCGTCAACCCGAATGGCATAAACAAAAACTCATAATGTCCATAACGGGTGCGAAAGGCTGTCTTCTTACACATCTGGCTAACTGATCCTCAACTAGTGGTATCCAGATCTCAAATCTATCTTGGAAAACAGTGATGTTTCCTGCAACTAGTCAAACAAATCGTCGATCCTAGGCAGTGGATACTTGTTTTTCATAGTGATCTGGTTCAACATCGGTAGTTTATACAGAGCTGAAGTGAACCATCCTTTTTCTTAACAAACAGAACCGGTGCTCCCCAAGGTGATACATTGGAACGAATGAATCCCTTCTCCATCAGTTCCTGCAGTTGATTCCGGAGCTCCCTTAAATCAGTAAGTGCCATCCTGTACAGAGCCTTGGAAATAGGACCTGATCTCAGCACCAGATCAATGACAAACTCCACTTCCTTGTGCGGTGGCATTCTAGGCAATTCCTCTGGAAAAACATAAGGATATTCCCTCACCACTGATAGGTCTTGAATCTCGACCACAGGCGAAGTAGAAACTATCACACAGGCCAAATAGCCCACACTGCCTCTCGCCAGATGATGATAGGCCTTGAGAGCAGAAATCACTTTTTTTGGCTCACCCGGTCTGGTGCCTTGTACCATACATCAGCCATGGCCTAGACACTCTGCTAGAACTCTTCTCTTGGCACAATCTATCACGGTCGAATCCAGTGCCATCCAATCCATTCCTAGGATAACATCATAATCCTGCATGTCCATTAGGATCAAGCTGGTATGAAAATTCCTGTCCCCCAGCTGAATATAAACTAGTCTCAAATATCTCCACGCTAGGTTGTGCTCTCTCAGTGGAGTGACTACATTTAGGTGGAATGCCAACCTGGCTGGCCTAGTCCCGATCTCAAAAGCAAATGACTCGGAGACAAAAGAAAATGAACTCCCAGAGTCAAACAAGACTCGGGCCATCCGATCAGCCACAAGAAAAGATCCTTAATCAACACACCATAACCATAATCATAACATGAAATAGTGTTAAGTACACATAGGATCTATTATTACAGGACAGGACTTAATTAATACAACCATGCTAGTTCTCACCTTCTACCACATCTCCAGATGGACCAGCATCTAGGGCAGCAATAGAGAACACTCTCCCCTTGGTAGGCTGATGTGGCGCATCTCCTACTAGCTTCGGCTGACTGGGACAGTTCTTTTGGTAATGCCTGGACTTCCCGTAGTTGTGGCATACTACACTATCGAAATTCCTCTGCTTGTGTCAACACTGCGTCGCTACGTGCCCCTTCTTGCCACAGACATGGCATGGTCTCGTATGTGAGCCGCTGATGGACCTTGTGTGGCTGAAACCCATACTCTCTTCTCTACCAGATGTAGGCCATTGCTTCTGCTTCTTCCTAGAGCTGCCAAAACACCCAGAACGTGGTGCCCCGGTCACTAATGGTCGAGAAACGGAGGGTAGAGAGACAAACTTTCTCCCCTTTTCCTTCATGGGATACTCCTCCTGGAACAGCCTACGATCATCCTCATAGCGGCTTGCGAGTTCAACAGCATTCGCTAAGGTCTGGCACCGGAGGCCAATAACTTTGGAACTCATCATAGGGTTCAGCCCTTCCACAAACCTCTTGGCTTTATTCTTCTCAGAAATTACATCCTGAGAGTGCTGCTCCAGCTAAAGGAAAGACGACTCATACTTAGCCATATTCTGGTATCCCTGCTTCAGATTCCTGAATTCTCTATCCAGCTTATCCCTCTCATGCTCAGGGAAGAACCTCTCATAGAATGCCTCTCGGAATTCCTCCCAAGAGATCATCAGCAGGTCAACATTCAGAAATTTGGTGCGGCACACTGTCCTCCACCACTGATCTACGACACCTTTGAGCTGAAATGCCACAATCTAGACTGACTTCTTTGCTGGACACTCGATCCCTTCTAGGATTTTCTCCATCTCCAAAAACCAAGCCTCATAATCATCTAGTGTGCTACTCCCATCAAAAGTCCGTGCACCCAGCTAGTGGAACTGCTTGATCCACGGGTCTCCCTTCGCCTCATCCTTGCTACTGCTGCCAAAGGGTTGGGAAAAACCATGCATCATCTCGCCAAATTATCATCTCATACCCCTCCATGCACTACCCTCTCTCGTCTCGGAGTAGGGTACAGGGGTCTTGCCACGACTGCTGCCTCAACGAGAAATCTTCCTACTAGCACAACAAAACACAACAATCCAAAAATTCAGGTGCACAACTCTCTATTATGCAGTCCTAGGGAACCACTAGACAGGACATCACAAAGCCGGTGCACTAAGTGTAACCTTAGATCTGATACCATTGTGTAACGCCCCGAACCCAGCCATGTTATCTATATTATAGTATCATAAGCAAAATTATACTAATTACAGAAACATTAAATAACTGCAACTAAGGCTCACCTTCAGGATGTCAATGTGTGGCTAGAATCTCCGACTCTGGCACCGAAACTCGACTGCACGCGATCTACACCTGAAAACCAAACAAAGCACGCGTGTGTGACATCTAAGTCACCCAGTACGCGCCCCAAACCATAAAACGACAAAATCCCCGTAAAAACAATAAAATTCCGCTTTTAATTTTCAAAGTTGATTTTCTTTTGGAAATCTAGTTTAAAAACACCCTTTTTCAAAACCCATCTTTTCTTTTCAATACCAAAGTCACTTTCAAAAATAAAACTCATATTTCTAACCAGATCCAGCCTAAAACATGATGCCTCTCAAGGCTCAAACCAAAACCTCAAACATTGGCTGGTAGCTGCTTAAAATCATAATTCTTATTCATTTCTAAGATTCTAGGACCATTCATAAGTCCAATCTTAGCCAAACAACATTTCTTTTCATTTCTTAAATCACATTCTTTTTCTTATACATTTCCACTTTTCTTTATTGATGTTACCTTGATCAGGGGTAACTAGACACACAAGTAATAGGCAAGGACATCATTTTCCCTACCTCCCTGCACAGCTATGGTGAAATTTCCCGTGCGGGATGCCACCGCCCTGGCCAACTAGCTTCAATCCATTTTCATATATGCACGGGGATACATCTTTGTCTAACGCCCCATCGGTGACCAGAAAAACTAGGTACAATGACCCAGGATCAGCCTACACCATCGGTGACCCGAACAACTAGGTTCAATAACCTAGGCACAACCTACACCGTCACGAGCTCGGTGACCCGAACAACTAGGTACAATGACCTAGACTCAGCCTACACTGTCTCAAGCTCGGCAACTACTGTCGTGTCTGGCAAGTAGTTTTATTGGAGCCTCATACTCCTACCACATTGTCGACACCAACCCCCATGGTTCCTTAACACATTATTAGTGTTTCATTTTCAAAACTCTTTAAGCTTTTCTTTCAAAACCATTTCTAATTCCACTCTTTTTCGTTGTAGGAATCTGTTTCCATGCAACATTTGACCCTCCACTGGGGTCCCTACTCAATCCATGAAAAACCATGCACTTGAAATCACAATTGGGTCTCATGCCCAAAACCACACATAATCAACCATTGTATTCATTTATAGGGTTTAAAACGCAAACCATACCCAAATCCAGTTATATGAGTTTCGTTTTCCTCCTTGTCATTCACAAGGGGAAACTATCATTAACAGATGCTCATTGTCCATTTAAAACCTTTTATTTCCATCATTTATGCCCATTTATTCATATAGGCCAGGGGGTGAAATCGGCAGACCGAATTCAAATTCAGTATATCGAAAGTTACTAGTTCGGTAAACAGAATTCCATTGGAATACCAAAACCCCCTGTTTCAGTCGACTGAAGTTCTTCGGTCTACTGAAACCAAGCGCCCTGGTATAGATTGACAGGAATTCAGTATGCTGAACCTAGTTCGGCATGCTGAATCTCTCATGTTCTATACACGGCCCTAGCCAACAGACCATTCGTTCGTCGGAAGTGGGAGCCTCGATCGGACGTCCCAAACACACATCACAAATTACCAATAAATCATGGGGTGTAGACGCTTGAGAGTCGACTTCAAAATACCTCAAACCATGCATGATTTCATTAACCACACAATCCACATGAAAATCACAAAGGTATGAAACTCAAGAACGACTACTGTAGCCCTCATCCCAAACACTTGCTTATTCTTACAAATTTCAATCCTAACCACATGATATCTATGTTTTCATGCATTTCAACTCATTCTCATCAATTCCATTATTTTTCAATGATTTTACATGCATTTTATCTCTATTTTCATGCATTGACCTAATCCATGGGTAGCATGTAAACGAGTAAAGGAAAAGGGTTGCGTACCTTGTGTGGCACTCCAGCGATCTTCCTCACTCCCCGATGAGGCTCTTCTCGCCCTGGCAAAGCCTCCTTCACTGGCAAACCTTGTGCACCGAGCTCTCCTCCTCTGGCTTGCACACCTCCCTTCCTCTCTCTCGACTGTAGCCCTTCCAGCTTCCCCTCCTTATCCCCTGCTCCTCCTGCAAGACGCTAGCCACCCATCACGTTAGAGGAGACGGGGCGGAACGGGCCAGCGTCTCCTGATGGCATGGGTGGGAAAGGGGGAGAGGAAGAAGATGGGATCGAGTGGCTTGTGAAAGGAGAGTAAGAAAGAAAAAGAAAGAGAGAAAAGAGGAGAGGATGGGCACGCAAACTAAGGCGACTGTGCCTCCTCAAATTAGACTCCACATTGGTCCCAAATCACAAATAGGTGCACAGCAAGCCAACCACAAGCTCACACAACCAAGAAACAACAAATTATCCATCAATGAACCATTTATATAGTATTACAATTAATTATATGGTTTATAATTAAAATTGGATAATCATGCCTACATGTCACATCAATCAAGAAGTGGTCGGTGACAGTTAGCAAGACAAGATAACGAAATTGTCAACTGAGAAGTAGTCGATGATAGTTCGCTAGGAGGATAACAAACTTGTCAATCGAAAAGTAGTTCGCGACAGTTCACATGGATAGGTTAACAAACATGTTAACTGAAAAACTATCAGTTGCAGTTTGCAAGGACAGCATAATGAAATAGTCAACCAAGAAGCAGTCGATGACAGTTTTCAAGGATAGTGTAAACATCCCTATATGCTTGCAAATGGACCAAACCCTAACAAAACTCCAAAAAACCCTACAAAAAACCTAAAAACCCTAGAAACCCTAGGATAAACCTAAAAAGAACCAAACAAAAATCATAAAAATCCTAGCAAAACCCTAAAAACTTAAACAAAACCCTAAAACCTAGGTTAAACCCTTATCCAAACCTTAAACCCTAGGTTAAGAACTAAACCAAATTCAAAACCCTAATCCAAACCTTAACCTTGAGTCAAACCCTAAACCATAAGTCAAACCGTAAACCATAGGTCAAACCCCAATAACCTTAACCACTTCCCACTTCACTCCAACAACTTTGACCACTTCCCACGTCACTCCAACAACCATAACCACTTCCCACTTCTTTCTAACCACCTTAACCACTTCCCACTTCACTCCAACAGCCATATCCACTTCCCAGTTCTTCTTAAGCACCTTAACCACTTCCCATTTCACTCCAACAACCTTAACCACTTCCTACTTCACTCCAATTACCTTAACCACCTTCCACTTTAGCCATAACAATCAAGCAAGCCATTTGGAAGCCTATAAATAGCCCATATTTGTAAGTGAAAAGGGAGATTTGGGAAAATTGAGAGGAGAGTCTTCCAAAGCTATTTTTCCAATTAGAGCAACCAGAGTGATCCTGGAGCAAAGAGGAAGCTCGTGGAGGAGAGAAATCAGGGTTTTAGCCATCTTTGGCGGCCTCCAGCGAGCTATGATGACCAAGCTCACTGCCAGACCTAGTACCCCCTCCACAAGCCTCAATTTCTCTTCATTTAAGCTTCCTGGATCTTCCTCTACCTTCCCATAGTGATTCCAATAGTGCCAAAGGGTTTCGCTGGCTGGAATCAACGATTTAGCTTCGTCGGAGCCGTTTTCCGGCGGCCTAGTTGGGGGCATGAATCCACTGGTTGGCTTGTGTCCCAGAGCATTAGATCGTCCTCCCTTAGTCTCCCTCAAGCTCTTTCGACCCTCTACGTCCGTTTTGCTGCCTCCCTGAGTCTCCAGTGGAAGCTCGTCATCCCTGGGGAAGAAGACTAATAACAACGATGGGACACGTGCCTTTAGCCCCACCGTGCCACTCCCAGCATCCTAAAACACTCCATGACATGCCCCCAGCACTCCGGAACCATCGAAGCCAAACTTCAAGCCCTGGATTACCTCCACAGTCGAGCTCGTCGGAGTTTGATCGCGTCGACAACAAGCGAGGTCTGAGGATGGGAGGAGTGTCCCATTCTTGCTTCAGGAAGTGGGGAAATGCTCCACTCATGCCGCAGCCCTCCAGTGCCTCCTTCTTCTCCAGCGCTATCACTAGATGTGTCCCGACAGCGAGGGAGGTGGGAGGCCCATTCCAGCCGTCGAGGCCGTGCTACTGACCACTAGATCCTCTTCTTCTCTTCTCCTATTGCTCCACGCGCTTTCTGATCTTTGATCAGGCTTTGGGATGCTCCTCCCTAGCGGTCGTCGACGGTGGAGATCCATCGTCGGCGGCTGTCGATGCCTTTTCTTTGAAAAAAATAAAAAATAAGTTTTCTTTTAATAAAACTTTTGAAGTTTTTGTTCTTTTATAGATAGGTCCTTTTCTTACAAGTAGGTCCTTTTTCTTACAATTAGGTCCTTGCATTTTTTAAATTTTTTTTGAATAAAGTTTCATTTGAAAATATTGCAATGTGCTTATTGAATAATCTTGTTAATGCCTTTCATGCTTTAAAGTTTGATATAAAATCCCTTAATTTGCTTTTCTTACATTTTCAGTCCAGCATTTTAGCATAAAAAACCCTAAACTTTGTTGAAATAGTTATGAATGCATATTTCTCTATCAAAATTGCAAATTAAACCCTAGATATTCAAACCTTCACTCAAATATGCTCAAACATTGCATTTAAAACCCTAAGTTTCATGAAAATAATTCTGAATGCATATTTCTTTGATTAAATTACATTAAAACCCTTGAGCTTCATTAAAATTCCTCTGAAAAGCTTATTTCTCTGTCAAAAATGCTAGTTAAACCCTGAGAATTCAAATATTTGCTCAAATGTGACTTAAATTTAGCCCCTAAACTTTACTGATTTCACACTGAATGAATGTTTTCTAGGGTAAATTTACGTGTCAGCCCCTGAAACCTTCTATTTTCAAACATGGACTCCTTTTCTTGCATATTTTACCGTGAATTTCAACAGAATTGCATTAAATACAAGTTTTAATGTCAAAATTGCATTTTGACCCCTAGGAATCGTCAATTTGAGTATAAATGCATAGTTTTGCACATTAGACCCTTGATTTCTTCAAAATTGCATGAAATGTGTTTTCCTATGTATTTTTAGATGATTTAGCTTCAAAATTTCAGTTTTCATTCAGAATTTGGGATTTTTGCACAAAGATTCCTAGAATTTACATTTTTACACTCTTACATGCATTTTGCACATTTTGTTGCAGTTTTTCATGCATATTTTCTTGTGCCTTCTTCCTTTCATTGTGCACTCATTTCTAACTCATTTCATGCTTGGTTTTCTCATCGATTCCAGGATTTCTTCCATCTTTTGCGATTTTTGACTTGATTTGGCTTTCCATCACTTGAGGGCATACATTAACAGGCTTAACAGTGCCGACATTGTCTTGAATGAGGATTATTATCCCCAATTTGATTTTCTCGAATTTATTCAAATTTCCATTCATTTGCGAGACACTTTCCGAGAGTTTCTTAATTTTCACGATTTTCCTTATCATCCAAGGTGTATAGTAAAGCGGCATTCTCAATGCCTACATTTGTGCGTCGAGTTAACTTTTTCCCTTTTATTCATTTCTTCTCTTTGATTTGGCATGTTTTCTAGTCATCTTCAGCATATGCAATCATAATAGGCAAGTACACATCCAATAGACCATTTAGCAAGTAGGAAACCTAGAAAGACCGGGTTCCTCAGGCCCATGGGAGTGCCAAACCCCTTCCCCTTGCATAACAAGAATCCTCACTCTTTCTCTGGCCCACATTGATTTATGCATTACATCCATTAGGCACGGAGCATGCATGTTTCCTTCACCATGTTTTTTTTTGTTTTTCCTTTGTGTTTGGTTTTCTTGTCTTTCCATTAAAAGACTAGGTGGTGACTCCTTTCCTTATTCTTTCTTATCTTTCCTTGGTGTTTCTGAGCCTAGTCTTCTTCTCTATATTTACCATCTTCACCGTGACCGTATTGGGACTCCTCGTGTGCTTCCATGCACCGCTAAGGAGAGCCGTGCAGGGTTCCACTGGCATGGTCACAGGAATTGGCGACTCTGTTAGGGATAACCAGATTCTGGCTTTCGTTTTGGTTCTCTTACTTGTGTTTTGTCTATATACTTTGTGCTTGTTTGCTTGTTCAGTTTGCTTGTACATATTTGATTGCACATGCCTTTTTGTGCCTTTTTACATTATTGCTATGCCACTACAGATGCACATGACTTAATTCATGCTTTTTCTGTCGATACTTGCTTTTATTCACCTACTTGTCAGCACTACACCAGCACATGCCATGTTCATGCCTTTTGCTTGTTGATTGACTTTTTAGATGCCATGATTGTGTGTTTTCTTCCCTTTATTTGTATTTGCCATGATTAGGAGAGTAGAGACATGTTTGCTTCCCTATCTAGCTAAAATAAAACACACAAACTCAGTCAAACAAATAGTAAGGCATAACTAGAGACAAATGCTCACAAATCCCTATGGTTTAATAAAATGCAATTAAAAGACACAAAAGCATATCACATGATTGATCATATAGGGCATGCATCTTCTCCTCTGAATCCACCCACAGTTTGTGAAGGACAATCCTAGTAGCCAGTTCTATAGCTTCGGTGAAGGGCGTGTTGCTAGTTTGTCCCCCCGTGTCCGAGGTCGCGTCGGTGCTAGTAGAGGGTACAACTCCATGCAACTGCAGGAGACGAGGCCACCAACGCACCACTCGTTCACTACCTACGCTCCGGCCAGGATTTAGAATGGGAACCTTACTTTCGGACCGAAGTCAAAACCAAAACCCATGAGTGCATCCCACATGGGCAACCCCATGAGGGACATGCATGGTGAGAGAGAGCATGTTAGTAGCAATCATGTGCTTGTGTGCCATTCATGACACCCTAACAAACGATTGCACAACTAACTTACTTCTTTTGTTGTCTTGTCTTCACTTCTTCGCTAATACATTAGGTTCTTTTTCTTTGCTAGGTATAGAGTTCTGTGTGTGAGTTCATAGGTCTGAGCCTAGGAGTTCCTTCCTGTGACCTCAGTCTTGAGGCACTATTCTCGATTATCTTCTTTAGAGCTATTTGTCACTTCTGACGATAGCTCCTCGTAGGCGTCATCCTCTTGTTTGCAATCGCAGCACCATCCATACTCGTTCGCGGTCCATTATGGCCCAGCGTGCTTCGGAGACCCTTGCATCAACTACTCTAGAGGAGATTCCTGTTTCCACCCCTCCTTCTTCTTTTACTTTGGCATTAGTCATGCCATCTGCACTCCATGATGGCCATTTTTAGGCACCTAGAGTTCCTTGTCCGTCGATTTCGGGACACTTACAGACCCTCAATGGTCTGGATCCCACAACTGAGGCGGTTACCATGGCTACCACCAGGGCATTGGATCTGATGATGCCCTGTCCTTTAATTGACCTCATTCACTTAAAACTCAGCTGGCTGCGATTGCTTCATCAGTAGCAATTCATCCTGCAGCATCTTTGAACTTCCAGTCCCCTATGACATCCCTGCCGCTTGCTCTTCCAGCCATCGATACTACTACCGATGGTTCCATCACAGTGCAATCTCAGCAACTTTTGGCCCTTACGTAGAAGTTGCAAAACATGGCCTTCTCTTTGGATCCGACTCTAACTGTGCCTGTTTGTCCCATTCCTGAGGACCCTGCTCTGCCTACTCAGGCACGTCACGTTGTACCAATCACACCAGCACGGCAGCCGTCGCCATAGCTTCCTGTTTTCTCGACGACAAGCATTGCTACTCTGCCAATAGCATCACTACCACAACATACACAACATATTCCTCCCTCTACTAGTGGTCCGCCGTTTTGGTTGACAGGAGCACATCGGCCTATGAACCTGACCATAAGGGTTCAACAGCTATTGCTCCCACACAGAACAACACGCCCCACACAGCATAACATTTCTATACCCTTGCATCAGGTACAAGCTTCAGCATGCACACCACCACAAAAAGCGCACATGCACGGGTACACTGGTCATCATGCCACGGCACCAGGTGGCGAGATGATAGATCTGGAGGAGCACACAGGTGCCATAGACACAGCGTATGCAAGACCTACCCTAGCTGCACACTCAATGTCAGTAGCAACTCCCAATGCACTTTTCGCCAGGATGAATGACCTAGAGAAAGCTCTAAGACAAGTGCAGGGCAGGGACAGTTAGTCTTTGTCCTTTCGGGATCTCTGCTATTACCTAGAGGCGATACTCCCTCCAAACTTCCATATCCCGGAATTCGAGAAATATAATGGGAAAGGCTACCCAATTTCACACCTTAGGGCATACTGTGGCGATATCGCTCAGCTACAGGCTGATGAGAGACTTCTCATTCGTCTCGTCCAGAAAGTCTTACAGGTCCAGCTTTAAATGGTTCACATTGCTGGATATGTCCACCATAAAGACCTAGAATGATTTAAGCCAAGCTTTTCTATAGCAGTACTCTTTTAACCTTGACATGGTCCCAAAGCGTGAGGACCTAGTCACCACCAAGCAGAAGCCCCACGAGCCGTTCGGGGAGTATGTCGGATGCATGCGAGCCCTCACTTCACAATTGCGCGATAGACCTTCTGACGAAGAGTCTATCGAAATAATAATTTAAGGAGCGCAACCAGCCACTAGGGCTCTACTAAGCATCCAGCCTATTTCCACCTTTGCATCCCTGATTAAAGCTGGCACTCGTGTTGAGAGCTCACTAAATAACTGAAGTTTCCCTACATTAGCAGCATTTGTAAAGCAGACCATGGCTTCAGGCGGAACCAGTAACAACAATTGTGGCAACAACGGATCCAACACTGGCTACGGTCGGAAGAAGGATTCTACTAGGAATGCTATGGCATATGTAGGAGCTCCTGTTATGCCAGCCAATGTGATGAGTTTCCAGCTCAGAATCAAGTTGTTTACTCCCTTGCACCAAGAGCACCACGCACATCACAAATGACTACCACTGCCGAGCTAGTCTACCAGCCCACACCGGCAAGGCAGGGGCGCTATCAAGGATCAAGGCGGCTCCCATGACCTGAGAGAGAATACACTCCTCTAGTCGAGCCATTGAGTGTCATATTTCCTAAGGTAGTGTCTCTACTAAAGCTTCCAGAAATCCACCCACCACCGAACCCACTTCTGCAGTTGTTTAATGTGGATTTATATTGCAGTTACCATAGAGCCACGGGGCACACTACGGATAACTGCTTTACACTCCGAGGAGCAATTCAGGACTTAATTGACAAGAAGGTCATCGCCATTAACACACAGGAAGCAGAGTCCATGCCCACTGCACAAACACCTCATTCAGCTGCATCCACACCTAACGACATAGTCAACCGGCCTTTGCCTGAGCAAGCACCAGGATCCTCGGGAGTTTATTTCCTTTTTTTGGATGAGATTGAACCTTTTGATCCTTCTCTCCTCATCCATGATGTTTCAGAACCAATCTCCTATCAACTGAGTCAATCTTTCATTGAAACATCCAATTCTGCCGTTAATAGGATCCAGTTAGTTTCCCGACTGAGGCGCACGGCTTCCAGACCTACCATGCAATCCACCCCACCAACAATTAGCCTATTAGCCAAACCAAGGCATGACCTAATCCACCAAGCGCCAATACCTACTTTGCCAGACCTAGTGGAATTGAGCACTCATTCTCCTGTGGTCATCAACTTGACACGGGATACTCACTGCATACCTTATAGTTATACCATAGAAATGTGTCCTGAGGTAACGTGGTCAGGAAGGGTATATAAGGCCCCAGTTCCAGCAAACAAAACCAGTCAGCCTGTGACTTCATCCACTCAAGCAAAAACCCATATTCCCAGTCCAATCCCTAAAGAGACAGTCACAAGAGCTAACCCCACTGTCAAGGTTGACCCACCTGTAGCCAACATCATAGCCCAGTTGAAAAGGTCAAAGAAGACATCTCCATCTGGGACATAATCCATACTTCGACTGAACACCGAGAGACGTTTCTCTGGGTTTTCATGCCAGCCATTTTTCCTCAACCATAGAACCATCGGCCTTGCCGAACATGGTAGGGATGATAGCCGTTCTAGAGGTCATTTCTTTCTCTAGTGCAGAGCTTCCTCCGGCAGGGACTAATCATAACCAGCCCCTATTCATCACAGTGCAATACCAAAATTTCCGCATTCCTCTCACTTTGGTAGATAATGGCGCCGGTTTGAAGAACTTCCCCTTGCGAACCGCAAGTCAGGTCAGCTTTAAATCGAAGGACATTACTCCAGTAGTGAAAGGAATGACGGCATTCGACAACACGCACAATGATAACTTAGGGATCTTGATCATTCCCTTAATCATTGGTCCTGTTCGTTTCGAGGTTGAATTCTATGTTTTCGACCTCAAATTGTCTTTCAATCTTTTGCTTGGGCGCCCTTGACTCCACAAGCATCGAGTCAACCCTTCATCGTATGATTAAGTTCCGCTGGAACAACGACGTTGTCGTTGTGATGGCGGAAAAACTTGAAAAGGAGAAGGTTGAGGCAGTCTCTTCAGTGTCGCTCCATACTGTCCATTTTGACTCCAAACCTTCTGATGTTCTCTACCGTCTCGATCGTTTTGAATCGGTCAATTTTATTCCGATTCTCGAGCGTGCCATTCATTTGGCCGCTTTTGGCAACCCCTTTTTGATGGTCAAGAATCTATGTCAGAGATGGGGGTATGAGAAGGGAGCATCTCTCAAGTGGAATGGCCATAGAATCGTCGAGCCCATTGCCGCAGAGAGAAGACAGGAATTTGAAGGACTAGGATACAAGGGGAAACCACAATATAGACATGCAAAGCATCGTAAGTTCCAAAAGCTTGTTATTCCACGAGATTTAACTAACTTTGTAAGTGCGGGATTACAGGATCCCAATCAGAGTTTTGTGCTTGCAGAGCCTGAGCAGGACAAAGTAGTCAATGGGCCTGAATGGGTATGTGTAGAGGATTATTACTCAGAGGAGGAAATTATGGACTTCAGAATGGGTTCGACATCATCCATGTCACCAAGGACAACCATGTTGGCATTGCCACCTCCGGAGTCAGTTGAGGATCTTTCTACAAATCTAGTTGCAGTCTGGGATTCAGCGAGGGCAGATGTAGCAGTAATAGCATTAGAGCAATAGTCAATTTTGAAGGGGTTACAACCAGGGTAGTAGGAATCAGTGCCTGAGGTGTTAAGAACTACCAGTGCCTATTATGTGGATTTCACTTCTGATGAAGAGGAGGGAGATGATGTGGTAGCATAGGTTGATAGCATGCTCAGTGATTTGGAAGTTCTATTTTAAGAGCAATTGGCGGTACTGGCCGAAGATGCACAAAGTGAGCTTAGGTGCAGGAAAGGAAAGGCAATAATGACAGAATACGCTGTGGAGTTGACAGTTTCATAGGGTCAGTCTGTTATCATGACCCTGGAGGAGAATATATCCTTAACCACTAGACCAGAGGAGTTAATCTCCTATCAGTAGGGAGGTAGGTCTAAGTGGTATTATCAGTCCTGGCCCAACTTAAGTAGTGGGGTCCAAAAAAAAAGATCATGAGTTAGGCTCAGGAGGGAACTAGGGCAGCAACACTCACATCAGTCAGACAAAGGACAACTACCCATTACAGGCTATACAAAGACATCATGAAACTGAAAGCTTTTGTCTACCAGAAGTGGAATAGTCAGACAGAAGTTCGGAAATAACAGAATCGAAAATCATTGGAGGTGCATGCAAGAAAGCTAGGGTTATAGTGACCATTCTAAAGCTCCATCAAGGGCAGAATGTTGAGAAAGTGTGCACCTTTGAAGACACAGATCCGTCATGCCAACAAGAAGTCATTCCTAAGTTTATTGCATATGGAGAAGAAGATGATGTAGAAGTGGAAGAGGGATGTTATGATGCACCAGAATTCCAGCCTTATGATGATGATCCCAAAGGCCTAAACCTGCATGTAGAAGAAGAAACTGAGAATGTGAATATTGGCAATAATGAAGATGTCAAGGAAGTGTGGATAAGCACTAGACTCACAGCACAGGCCAGAGCAGAGCTTGTCGAGCTTCTTCGACAATATGCAGATATCTTCGCTTGGAGTTACGATGACATGGTTGGGCTAGACGTCGAGGTAGTGGTACACACATTACCGCTTAAACCTGATGTCATGCCAGTCAAACAGAAATTGCGTAGATGGCGACTACAGTGGATCTTGAAATTGAAAGACGAGATAATGAAACAGCACAAAGTTAACTTTCTGAATGTCGTCCTTTACCCAAAATGGTTAGTGAATGTGGTTCCAGTACCCAAGAAAGATGGTCGGGTCCGTATGTGTATTGATTATAGAGACTTAAACAAAGCCAGCCCGAAGTATGATTTCCCACTCCCACACATTGATGTGTTGGTAGACAATACTGCAGGACACAAAATGTTGTCATTCATGGATGGATTTTCAGGATACAATCAAATCCGAATGGCAGAAGAGGATATGGAGAAAACATCATCTATTACCCCATAGGGAGTGTTCTACTACAACGTTATGCCATTTGGGCTCAAGAATGCCAAGGCCACATATCAGAGGGCAATGACAGCTTTATTCCATGATCTCATGCACCATGACATCAAGGTTCACATGGATGATATGATTACTAAGTCGCAGGAGCCTAAAGAACACATTTCTTGTTTGAGGAAGTTCTTTAAGCACTTGTGAAAGTATAAGCTACGGTTGAACCCCAACAAGTGCGTATTTGGTGTGTCATTAGGCAAACTGCTGGGATACATCATTAGCGAAAGGGGAATTGTGGTAGATCTGAGCAAGGCTAAATCCATCATTGAGATGCCTCCCCCTTCAACAAAGAAAGAAGTCTGAGGGTTGCTGGGGTGGTTGTAGTATATCAGCCGATTCATTGCCCAATTAACACCAATTTGCGAACCAATCTTCAAGCTCCTGAGGAAGAACGCGCAGATCCACAGGAGTGAGGAGTGTTAGGAAGCATTTGACAAAATCAAGAAACTCTTGGCATGACCACCAGTCTTAGTTCCTCCGACACCAAGACGTCCTCTATTGCTCTACTTGTCAGTGACACAGCATTCAATGGGCACAATCTTGGGTCAACATGATGAAATAGGTCGCAAGGAGAGGGCCATTTATTATCTGAGCAAAAAGCTCAATGATTGCGAAGTTAAGTACACTGCAATCGAGAAAGTTTGCTTGTCCCTCGTCTAGGCCACACAGTGCTTAAGGCACTATATGATGGCATATCCAGTTCTATTACCGTGCCGACATGATCCTATGAAATACCTATTTCAGAAGCTAGCACAAGTGGGTAAAGGTGTCAAGTGGCAAGTGCTTTTATCTCTGTTTGACATCACTTTTGTCACTTAGAAATCAATGAAAGGATAGGTCGTGGCTAATCACTTAGCAAACTTACCCTTGCCAGAGTACCAACCCCTGTAGACTCAGTTCCCTGATGAGGATATATTGTTCGCCATGGAGGAAGAAGAGCCAATAGTCCCTCGAGGTAAAGATCAGTGGCAGCTCTACTTTTATGGCGTAGTTAACAGGTGAGGCATGGGTGTTGGTGCAGTATTAGAGACTCCACAGGGCCAGATGACCCTACTTGCTCAAAAGTTAACCTTTGTGTGCACCAATAATGTGGCTGAGTAAGAGGCATGTATTCTTGGTTTGCGGGCAGCATTAGAACATGGTGCATAGACATTACATGTGCATGGCGATTCCATGTTGGTTATTTCCCAAGTTAATGGCAACTGGAGAACCAAAGACCTGAAAATGGTTCCATACCACAATCATCTCTTAAAGCTGATAGCCAAGTTTGAGGATATACGCTTTTCTTTTATGAACAAGGCCAAGAATGCTTATGTAGATGCACTCGCCACTCTTTCATCCTGGTTGTCCATACCAGAGGATGGCACAGTGAAAGTGTCAGTAACATGCACAGACCAACCAGCACACTGTTTTGGTGTATTCTTTGGATATTCAGACTCACTAGAGACTCCTAAGGATCGTACTAGAGACGCTAAGGCAGCATCAGCTTTATGCCAAGTTCTCCAAGTGTGAGTTTTGGCTGGAAGAGGTGTCCTTCCTTGGTCACATTATTTCAGGAGAAGGCATCAAAGTAGATCCATCCAAAGTGGAAGCTTTACGTAGTTAGGCCAGATCGAAGACAGTAACTGAGATTAGAAGTTTTCTCAACCTGGTAGGATATTATAGGTGATTCATCCAAAATTTCTCCAAGATTGCTGCACCATTGACCAGACTAACCAGGAAGGAAGTGCACTTTGCCTGGGATTGGCAGTGCAAGGAGAGCTTCAATGAGTTGAAGGCTCGCCTGGTATCAGCCTCGATTTTGACTATGCCCTCTAGGAGTGGTGGTTTTACAGTCTACTGTGATGCCTGTGGGACTGGTTTGGGGTGTGTGCTGATGCAGCATGGTAGGGTGGTGGCATATGCCTTGCGCTAATTGAAAGATCATGAGAAGGATTATCCCACCCATGATTTAAAGATGGCAGCTGTGGTGTTCGCCTTGAAGATTTGGAGGCATTATTTATATGGCCAACAGTTTAAGGTGTACACAGATCATAAGAGTCTGAAGTAGATCTTTACTCATAAGGATTTAAACCTGAGATAGAGGCACTGGGTGGAGTATATTAAGGAATATGATTTTAGATTGTCCTACCACCTAGGGAAGGCAAATGTGGTTGTAGATGCCCTGAGTAGGTGCACTTATGTCATGGATAGTCTGATGATCCATGAATGGAAATTATTAGAGGGGCTAGTGGAGTGCAGGCTCGGGAGACAGTCTCAGGGACCCCCCAAAGTAGTGTTGGCTAATTTGTCTGTTCGCCCGAGGATGATCGAGGTGATTGTCACAGCTCAGCAATATGATTCTTTTGTGTCAGATATCTGGAGGAAGCTGGAAGTTGGTAATGCCCCTCTTTTTTCAGTTGGGGTAGATGGTGGGTTGAGGTACGATCTGAGATTATATGTACCTCAGATAGAGGAAATCAAGAACAGTTTGTTGGATGAAGCCCACCGCTTTAGATACTCTATTCATCCAGGAAGCACCAAGATGTATAAAGACCTGAAAAGGAACTTCTGGTGGCCTAGGATGAAGAGAAAGATTGCTAAGTATGTGGCAAAGTGTGCAAGCTGCGAGAACCCAGAAGAAAACAAAAGAGATAATCACTGGGTTGTCCCCCAGGAGGGAAATGGTTGCAATCTGGAGGGCAGAACTGCTCGCTACTGGCTTTGCGACTTGGAAGCTGGTGCTCCTATATGTGCTGGCGTGCTGGCTTTGCTGTGGCTTTTACCAGAAGTTGGGGGATATCCACAGTTGGGCATAACTGATTGTTGTTTAGTTGCTTTCTTGATATGACGAACGTCTGATTGCTGTGTTGTTCTGCTAGGTGTTGGACAACAATGTAATTGGCACAACTGTTCTGTGCTTCAGGATACTTGTGCTGCCGGTATGTGATGGGGCTTACAGTGTAACTGCCATATTCACTGGCCCATGTGCTGTGCGAGGATATCCAATCATGGTGACACCCGAGCATTGTTCTGATAGCTTCGAGCATGGCTTGGTGTACTGATTGTTGAGGACT
>JAMKQA010036979.1:0-13191 GCA_024699735.1 Posidonia australis | reverse complement strand
TGTCTATATCAATTCCTCTCTTCCTTTTCTTGTATGTTAAATAATTGCATAAGTAGAATAGCTTGATTAAATTTGTTAAATAGTATCCATTGTATGCAATTTCTATTAAACTACAAAAAGTAGTCGAAGTAATTCTAAAATTGATAATTCTCTATTCACCCCCCCTCTAGAGGAGTCATTCGATCCAACAGTTCCTTCAAGGAAGAAAAGAAAGACCCAATATAATAAGCTCCTAGATGCTTTGGAAGGGCTGGGAATACCTCTGGATGCAAGAGAAAAACTCGAGTGCAAGTAGGTGTTTGCAGAATTCTGGAGAAGGCTATCTTTCATGATGATTCAGTCCCTTCAAATTGTTGCCTAAGGGGTCTATTTATAGGGATTTCCTCATGAGTAACTCCTAGGACAACAAGGAGCCTGTAGACGAAAAGCTTGGAAGATTCCATAGCATATTCGTTGGTAGAGGTAACAGCCATGGGAGGTAGAAAGCTAGCAGCCAGCAGCCTGAGAAATGACTGGGCGCCTGGTATGTGCGTCGGGTATGTGCGCCTGCTAGGTGTGCTAGGTAGATGTACTAGCTAGGTGTGCTAGGTAGATGTGCTAGCTAGGTGTGCTAGGTGGATGTGCTAGCTAGGTGCTCTCTCCTACCTATTTGGATTTCTAGTTGGGCTGTGGGCTTGCTATAGGTTTAGGATGGTTTAAGGGTTAGCCACATCCAAAGCAACAATTGGAAAACTCATCTATGGGTCACCTCAAAATCGGGGTGTCTACAATTTCTCTAATAGACTTGTCTTTTTGATACTTCTGAATAGTCCAAGACAGTAGAGATGTTATTTGTCTTGTTTAAGGAAATTGTAGATCTTGTTGGTCCCAAAAATATGGTTTATTTTATCACTGATAATGTTGCTAATTATATGACTGTAGGAAAATTGCTAGAAAAATATTATGGTATTATATTTTGGAGTTCATGTGTAGCCCATTGTCTTGACTGAATGCTTGAAAAATTTAATTAACTCCCTATTATTAGTATTGCTATTGATGATGCACGGAAAATAACAAAGTTTGTAAAGATAATTATGGTTTTGTGTTGCACATGATAAGAAATTTTTGCAAGGAAGATTTACTTCGTTCAACTACTACAAAATTTACAACTAAAATTTTGACATTGCAAAGTCTCTATAATCATAAAGACGATTTGGTGTCAATATGTAATGCTCCTAGTGCTACACAATAGTATAGACACTACCCAGTTGATTTATTAAATCTATATTAATAGAAACAAACAATTTAAATAAACAGAATTAACTACCCAGACTTGTGTGTAACTATTGAACTTCAATAATTTGCATTAGAATAAGACTGCACTTTCAAGTATGTACCTAAGACAAAAGCAATAAAATCACACATGAGTGACATCATTGTCACCTAGTACGTGTCTCAAAACCAAAATCGACGAAAAACCTTAAGTAGCTACCAAAATGCGAAGAATCCAAGAAGAACAAATGATACCGAGAAGCTATCACACGTAATTCAGAAAAATCATTTATAATCATGTCTTTTCAAAAAAAATTTGTCATTTCTCTTGTAAAATCTCATGCACATTTGTAAACCATTTTACATGCATTTTAGGAAGTAATTTCTCATCTAAAATCCAGCTTAAACCACAAATCATTTCATATTTCAAAATACAACAAAACCACGGTTGGAAACTAGTACAAAACACAATTTTAATCAAAACCAAAACCTATCATATCACCTGGCTATAGGTAATTGACCTGGCCACAAGCAGTTGGTGAGGCTTCATCCCAGACCACACTATATTACCGTAGTGAACCATCCCGTGTAGGAGTTCAACTGTCGCGACCACAACCTTAAAGTTGCATACCACATTGGTACAAGCACGGGATGTTCTCTCATAATATCCCTGGTGCTCGAGCATCTGGAGACTTTAATCCCAGACCCGACCAACATTGACTTTAAGGATAGTCAAGGTTTACCAATACCCTAGATCTTGTAGTACCACAATAGTCACAAGACTCATTCCTTGGACAAAAACTCGGCAACCACGACCTAGGACACGTCCTCGACCACACAAAAGTCTCAATACCCCTTGTCGGTTCGGTCTTTTAGCTCACATGGTTTCTACAAAACCTTGAAATTTTCTTTTCAAAAACACACACGACTTCCTTTTCAAATCTCTTTAAAAACCATTTTCAAAGCTTTATCATCACCGAAAACTAATTTATTAAGCTTTTCATAAGCATTTAATTCATTTATCCATTTATTAGCTTACAATCATTTTTCACGTATTTCCTACTCATTACAGGAAATTACCATCTTTACATTTATTATCCACGTATGTACCATGTATTTCATATGTATTTAACATTATTTATTCTCAAAAATCACTAAAAATGGGCATTTTCTAATTACTGAGCACTGTTGACTGTGCTGGCCATTCGTGCCGGTCACTCGTGTTGCCTACCCACACCCCAGAAACCCACGACCTAGTCGCATTGGAAGGCTTCGTTGACCATTTGTGCTTTGAGTTTTACAAAATGTTCAGAAAACACACAGTATGCAACCCATTACTAAAAACCTCATATATTCCATGAAAAGCTTATGAACATATGCTCGATACATCCAAGCATATATATTATGAACATCTAGAGAATAAAATCACATCTCAGAATATTAGTAACCCATAACTGGCATGGATTCACAAGTTTTCATAAATCAACCTCGTTTATCAATAAAACATGGTAATCATTGAAAATCCCAAAAATCACCACCACAAGCATGCAAGTCTAGATTTCATACTTCCATGTTGATCTCCTTGCCAAAATATAATCCTAGGCATGATTCTAGGAATTTAAAGAGGGACAGAACGCGCATTATTTGGAGTTTACTGGCGGTTCTACTTTTGGCAAGCACTCCAACGATCTCCGGTGAGCCTCCTGGACATCCACGCTTTATCGACGGCATCTCTCCTCCGACGGTCAGGCTCAGGTGGCTCTCCTCCCTTCCTCCCTCACCTCTCACGGTTTCTCCCACTCTCTGCTCTCTCTCCACTCTTCCTTCCTCTCTCATTCTACCCTTTACAATAGAAGGCATTGGGGTTTTAACCACCCCACGCGACAACCAATCAAGGGAGGGAGGTCTCGGGATTCAGCAACATAGGCGTCAGGTGACGAATCGACAGAAAACATAGGTGCAAAGAGTCAAGCGTCGTTTGCTGTTTTTCTGACATTCACTGTTCAGACTGTGCGTTGGCAATTCGTGCCACTAATACTCGCGAGTCCTCTGTGCCTAGTTGGCTTGCCTACTAGGTTCGCCTCCTTCTCACGTCTACTATTCTTGCCTACTGGATTTGCTTAACCCTTATTTAATAGAGCCAGAGAGAAAACAAGAACACAAACTAAGCACAAATATAACTCATACTCTAACGCACGTTCCCAAAATCATAAGAAATCAAATTCCAGAGCACAAACACTGATATCCAATTTCATTATCAAAATACATTATCTTTGGTTACAATCTTGGATATTACACTATAGTAGCAAGTAGGAAGTGGTCTAATCATAAGATTTCTAAAACAAATATTACAATTCAAATGAAAGAATTAATATTAAGTTTGGAGTTTTGGAAGTCTTACAATATTACAATCAAGGTTGAAGAACTACTTGTATAAGTTCTAAGGATGGTGAATGGTGATGATAGACCTTTCGTGGGATACTTATATGAAAGGATGAGAAAAGCAAAAGAGGAAATAAAGACTTCATTTAATGGCAACAAGGAAGAATTCAAATCATATATAGATATAATAGATGACAAATGGGAAGTACAACTTGGAAATCTTCTTCATTCAGTTGGTCTTTTCTTGAACCTTGTAATCTTTTACAAGGATACAATCCTTGTTACAAATTATAAAATATGGAGTGGATTTTTAAATGTTGCCAAGGTAACGTATTCCAATGATGAAGAGCAGATAATAAATATTACTACTAAGACAAATTTGTATCGAAAGTCTTTGTCAGATTTTAGTCATGCACAAGCAATACTTTGTTATAATAAAGTATTGCTAAATATAACATTTTCAATTACTAATATATTTTATTATCTTGTTTGTGCAATGGTAATGCATTTCTAATGTCTTATCTTATTTTTGTAGCTGTTTGGTGGCAAAGTTATGGAGGGAGCACACCAAACTTGCAAGAAATGACTATTCGACTGTTAAACCAAGCATGTAGTACTTCCGAATGTAAACACAATTGTAGTGTTTTTGAGCTCATATATACAAAGAAAAGAAATAGATTAGAATATAAAAGGCTCAATGGTCTTATATTAATCCATTGTAATTTACATTTGAGCTACATGAATTTATTTATGATAAATGCATACATGTTATGAGACATTGAATTATTTAATATGTTGCTTATCTTATATTTCACAGAGATAGACATGAAAAGAATAAAATAAAGAATTCATAATCCATATCCTTTGAATCTACCGACGTGTTTAATTCCTGGGTGGAGGAGTCTTTGATGACCAATGAAGATGTGAAGAATTGGTTGGATTTGAATGATACACCAATACTTGATTTTCTTGATCATCATAATGAAGGTAGTTTACCTTTATTTTTTCATTATTAAAATTTTAATTAATTTTAGTTTTAGTTTATTAATGCTTCGTAGTTTGTAACTCTATAATTTTTTATATTTACAAATGCAATGTGAGGATTGAATATGAAAGAAGAATAGACATGCATGCTTGAAAAATTATGGTTTTTAAAATTTCAAATTATAACTTAGTTTCTGAATTTTCATGAGAACAATTACATTTGAAATTAGTTTTGAACCATGTAACTTAATATGATTATAATTGTCATTATGATCTTTTATCTTAAATCATATAATCATAGTTTATTATGTATGTTAGTTAGTAACTTAGTGTGATATAATGCTATTGGTTCTATATTTTTCATTTCATAATTCATATGCCTTTCTTTATGTCAAATTCAGATTTATTTACATTAGATGTCAAACAAATTGAATCATATGTATAGATATTCATATCAATTTGGCAATAAATTACATATTGAAATAGATTTATGCTCTGTAGAGGTATTATAAAAATTAGGTTAAATCAATTTTTAGACTAGAAATATAACACTAAATTAAGTCTAATTACTGATTTACCTATTGATGACATCATGATGATGTCAACTACAATTGAATCGAATTAAATCAATTTGAACCAAAATAGATGCTAGTACTGTTTGTTCGTTGTTACCGTTTGTTCTCGGTTCAGTTTTTGTAATCTTGTTCTCAATCACCAAACCATGCCAGTTGTGACTGAATAAATAATTTTTCGATACATGGTAGAGATAAACCATTCTTTAAATCCTACGACTGAATAAATAATTCGGGTCGGGCTGGGTCGGCCCAAGAAATGCTCAGCCCGCTCGGGCCTGGACCGGGCCGGGTCGACCCGAAGGCTGGTCCGGGTCGGGTCGGGCCGGGCCTATTCCTGCAGACCATGGGCCCGACACGACCCATGGCTTGTATGTGGGCCGGGCCGGGCCATTGGGCCGAGCATCTCCAGCGGTCGCAGGTGCTGGCTCCGCTGCTGGATCTAGAGGAGGATTAGGAGGGGGAGGTGAGGAAGGAGAATGAGGTGTTGAGAGGGAGGGAGTCGAGGCTACGGAGTAGATCTCTCTACCGAAGGGCGAGATCCATGTCTCCGCTTCGAACAACGTTGGTGCAGTGGACAGACGACGACAATGAAGGAGACAACGGGAAGCACGAGCGAGGTGGAGGACACCTCAAGGTAGACGAAGAAGATTTGAAGGAGACCGACGAAATGCAATCGGTGGCGTCGACGTCGGCATCGTCTTCGAGGTCGAACTCCTCCTCGTCGAGTAGGAATGGGAGGCGTTGCGTTTTCCTCAAGGATTTTTTTTACAGGAGCAAGAGCGAGGGGAGGGGTAACGGGAAGGAAAAGTTCTGGCAGTCCATTTCATTCCACCAATCCAATGACAAGATCTCCTCCTCCACGTCGTTTTTCTCTAGAGACAAGTCCAAGGATTCCTCCTCTGCCTCCGCGGCTTCGGAGTCGAAAAAATAGAAGCAGAAGAACGTTCAAGTCATAGAAGGAACGACAGCGAAGAAAGTAGCGACGACAACAACGGCGACGTCTACTTCGAAACCGAGGAATGGGGTGGGGAAGCAGTCCAACCCTTTTGTTTTGGTTTTTTTTACTATACATGGACTCGCTCGGTCTGGCCTAAGGAATATTTACGGGCCTAAATAGACTTACTCTGCGGACCTTGATGGACCTACCCATTAGGTCCGACACGACCTACAGTCCACAACGAACCTAATTCGATCCACGTGATTTTTTTTCAAACTCAGACTAAACCAAACAGTCTAAAATTGATCCGACTCGATTTCTATGTCTACCGGCAAGTAAAAATAGGAACTCCAGCGGAGAGGCCAAGACAAATAAACTGTGCGAGTAAGGGTATTTGGGGAAGAGAGCGCCAGACATATGCCGGTCAAAAGAGATTTGACTATCTGTTTGACCAAAAATAATAATAAACAACAAAGAATAGAGAAAGAAAGGGAAGAGGATTGAAGAAAGATGAGCAAAAGGCTGGCAACGCTGTCAGTCCTTCGGTCCTTCCTCTTGAGCTGCCAGGCCGTGGTACGCGGCCCTGACCCGCATCTCCCACCAACAAAAACCAAAGATGCCCACTGACCCAATCAATGCCCTTCCAAACTCTTCTCTCTCATCATGTTTCCATCCTTAATCCGCAAATGCCCCATCCCCCACAACCACTAGCTGACAAAAACCATTGGTGAAAGAGAGAGAGAGAGAGAGTGTGTGTGTGTGAGAGACACAGAGGCGGAAGAAGAAGAAGAAGAAGACATCCATCAACGCCCAGATCCGCCAGTAGGAAGGGACGTCCCTTTCTTTCTCTGCACCCTTGACTACTTGTCCCTTGCTACCTTTTTAATTTCTCCCTTCCACCCTCTTCCACGCAACAAGTCCGAATTAAAACTTCCAATAAAAAACCCCCTAATTAAACAGTACAAACATAGGTGTATGTATGTGTATGGTGATGTTATGTGTTTTATCGAGAGAAAGAACAGCGGGCTGTGAAGCACCGTTTAGCACTTACCTGCAACTGGATACTAATGTAACATATTCACAAAGAGAACATATTACAATTTACAGCATATGCTCCACAAAGAGAACCACTACTGTTCAACCTTTTCTCCCTTTGGATGCTTTCAAGTTTCAATGCACAGCACACTTTCTTACCCTTTCTCTCTGGTAACAACTTTTTCTTCTCTCTCCCTCACTCTCTCTGTTTAATCACATAAACCTACTGCTGCGAAAAAGTCTTTGCCAACTTGAGTGCAGATGCTGTATCGGTTTTCCTGTCTGTTGCTCATTGCCAAAACAAGCAAACAAAAAACAAATGCATATTTGTTTGCATGCACATGATTAATAGATACAAACTCCTTCATGGCCAGAGAAGAATGACAAATCTAATATAGTAAGTAGTTCCCCTTCTCTTATCACAAATCACAATCAAAGATCAGATAAAATAAATCATCATAGGGAAGAAGAAGAAGAAGAAGAAGAAGAAGAAGAAGAAGAAGAAGAAGAAGAAAACCCACCTACACATTTGCATTATTTACATCCATTAATGCCCCAAAACAATAAGATGGTCGTGAAAATCCTAAAAATATTCCTTAATCTTTGCTTAAGGGTTGATTAATTACCTACCTATTATCGTCATCGTGGTGTTGGTGGTGCTCGGAGACGAGAGTGTGCATGGCGCCCGAGAGACTATTGACGGCGGCGATGAGACCACTGATGCCATGCCTAGTGATCTCCATTCTCTCGTTCTCCATCCGGAGCCGGCGCTCCTCGATCTCCATCAGCTCTCGGTGGCGCTTCTCCCTCTTCTCCTCGCACTCCATTAGAGACCTTGCAAGGACAGACGCAGCTTTGACCACGCTCGACCCCAGGTCCCCAGCAACTCCTTTCTTCCTCCTCTTCCGGGCCGACTCCGTCGATCTCTCGGTCTCCGACGACCCCGACGTCTCTGGTGGTAATAATAATAAATATATAATTAACAAAAACCAAGAGTGCTACTGTTACTAATTTGAATGAACGTTTCAAGGTTGTAACTTTGAATGGTGCAATCTATGCATAACATGAGCTCTAGTGCATGCGTTAACATGAAACTACATGATTTTTAAGAAAGAAAATCAACAAAAGTTGATTTTTTTTTTGTGCCTGTTCTTCGTTTTTGTCTGTATTTTTCTCAGATACATGAGAATCATATGTATAGAACAGCGACAACAGATCTCAAGTGGTTAGTATTTAATCATTGATAAGCCCAAAAACTTTTGAACTCCTTTCCACCAAACAGACACTAAAAAAACAACTTTTTTCACTAATTTTCCACGTAAAACTAAAAAAAAAAAAACAAGAACCCAACTTTCTTTATCAATTAATTACCATATCTTACCGGGAACTGACGGCTCTGGCTGCTGCTGCTTCGCCGGCGGCGGCGGAGGAGAAACTGGCGTAGTTGCCATTTGTTGCTGCTGAACCTGTAAATGGTTGATGGGCTGTGGTTGCAGCGGCGGCAGTGGTGGTGGTGGCGGAGCTGTCATCGTTATGGTGGGCACAACCAGAGGCCTCGAAGCAGCAGCTGCAGCAACAATGGCATTGGCATTGATCTGTCCTTTGTGGGCGTTCCGGCGACTGAGCACATCGGTGAGAGCTTGGAACACCTCAGTTACGAGATTGGACGGGAGATTCCTCTCCTTCCGGTCGTGCTTCTCCATGGCCCAATAGGAGACACAAGAACCACCATCGACGTCCTTGTTCTTCTCACACCTGGCCTCGTAGTCCCGGACTTTCTTGTAGTCCCGGAGGAGGTTGTCCCACTTGTCGTTGCATTGGTTCTGGCTCCGCAGGCACCCGTTCCTCCAGCAGTAGTTCTCCACCCACTTCCACCGCAGCTCCGCCGACCGACGTTGCGGGGACGAGGACGGGGAAGAGATCACGTTGTTGATGTTGGGTTTGACGTCTAGTGAGGAAGGAGTGGCTTGGGAACGGGAGGAGGAGCGGCGCTCGTCGTCGAGGCGTTTGGCGGTGATGAGGACGAGAGTCTCGTGAAGGGTCCAGTTGCCCTTGCGGTACTCCCGGGGGGCGAGGGTGGAGGAGGAGGATGGGGAGGACGGGTTTGGTGGGTGTGGTGGGGGGAGAAGGAGGTGGTGGTGGTGGTGGTGGGGAGTGAGGGAGGAGGAGGATGTGGTGGTCGGGGGAGGAGGATGAGGGTTCAGGTGGGTGGGGGTTGGAGGGTCGGAGGACATGTTGGTTTCGGTTTACTTGTAGTAGTGATGATGGTGGTGACAATGGGTATGGGCATCTGGAGCTCTGGGTGGTGGGTTTTTGGGTGGGAAAATAGACAATGGTAAATGATCACACACTTCAGCTTCCCATTTTATTGTTGCTGTTTTTGTTGCTGTGTGAGTAACCATTTGCAGATGGAAGAGGGAAAGGAGGACAGAGAGAAAGAGAGAGAGAGGGGTGTGCCTTGTACAGTTTCTGTGAGGGTGGACTTGCAGGAAGAGGTGAGGAGGAATCAGTCTTGAGGATTACCTTTGTGGATTGCTTGTCGTTGTTTTTTTAGGATGTGTCTGGTTTGCAAAAAAAGGTCGAATTTAGGAGGAATTTCATTTTATGTGGTCAAATGAAACATTTTGGCCTATAGAGTAGGGCATTTGGAGTAGAGTTGTCAATTGATCGGGTTAAAATTGTTAAATCTATCCGTTATTTTAAAGTATGGATTGCATCACAGGTTGAATATATCACCCAACATATTAATCCATATCCATTAATCCATTAGGGTAGGATTTTTTTGGGTAATTTTACAAATTTATAGAGAATTATAAACCTATATTTCTAATATTATTCGATTGATGTTTGGAATGTTTTATGAATGTTGGCTGGGTTGTGTGCATAGTCAAGCGAGTTAGTATTGGTTATGCTACGTGTTCAGTCAAGCGAGTTGGTGTTAGTTAGGCTGGGTGAGGCAACTTGAGAGCTCGATGGGTCGAGTAAAATCACCAGAAAGCTTGAAACACCAAGAAAATTAGTGGGGCATTGGAAGAACGCATTCCAGTGCAAGAAAAAAGAATATTGCGACCTATTGGTCAGAAATGATAGATGCCCGCACAGGGTCTTTTACTGTAGTAATGTAGGAGGTTGAGGTTGATCTCTCCCTCTGTTGGTGACCAGGTCACTCTTGATCAGGGTGACACCAAAAAAAGTGATTTTCAAATTTCAGATTTAGAATTAGTTTTAGGCTAGAATCAAACTTGGTTTTGACTTCTAAGTTTTAGCTAGATTTTAGCTAAGATAAGACTAGTGTTTTAGGGCGAGTTCTAGCTAAGTTGTTGTAACATTTCGAATCTTAACTTTCACACTTAATCATGATTAATAATAATAAATTAATTATTAATTTATTTTTAGTGAAAGTCACCAACTAAGGTGTGTGGTGACCCGTGGGTGTACAGAACCAAAGATGGATTAACGATAGATGCCACAATGCCACCAAGGTTCTAATTCATATGTTATTTTATGAATAATGAGTGTTTGAAATATTTTCTCCTTCTCTAAAGATATTTGCGCAAATTTTGCACGAAAAGTTTATTAAATTAATGCCTATGTGAGGGAGAGGATGGCTTAGGCACATGGGGGAGGCTCTTCTGCGTTGAAAAAAAAGGAGAAGAGAAGAGGCCTCAGAAGCTAAGAAGAAGAAGAGAGGAAGAGAAAGAAAAGGAAGAGGGGAGGAACCGAAGCAGAGGAAGAAGAAGAAGGAGAAGAAAAGGAAGAGAGGAGAAGAAAGCTAGAGAGAAAATTCGAAAAGGAAACCAGAAAGCCAAAAGAAAGAAAGAAAGAAAGAAAGAAAGAAAGGAGAGAAGGAGAAGAAGTTGAGAAGAAGATGGGAAGAAGATGATCAAGGTACGCATCCTAATTCTTCTTAATGCTTTTCATTCAAACTTAAGATTAGTAGATTTTGCTAGTAGGGATGATTTGGATAAATGATACGAATTTTGTTGGTTTTTAGTAGATTTTGAGGAATTTTTGAAGAATTATGAGAATGATGACCATATTGAGCTATTTGAGTGCTCTTGCTTCAATCATGTATAACTTGATCTATGAGTGATGGAATTGAATGATTTTATTCCATTAGAAAGTAGATTCGAAGATCTTTAATTCAATAGCCTACTTGTTAATTTTCGTGACCTGAAGAGATACCAGTACTTGTGTGAAGTTTGATAACCCATTAAGTATGCCAGATTGAGTCTTATGGCTTCAAGCATTTATACCTCGAGTAATAGATGTGGGATAGGATTGAAATTTGTCCCAAATGAAAGTAGACTTAGAATGCTTTCTTTGAGAAATTTTATAAATTTTTTGGTTCATCGGAAGTTGGCCTGCTAAAAGTCCCAATTCCAATGAATAGGTCTGTTTCATAGAAGATTTCAGTATGCAGTTATCGCCTGAAACGGCATACCGAAATTTTCCAGTACACCCAATCTGGAGATTTCAGCATACTGAATTTTACTAGTATGCTGAACCAGACCTTGAACCTACTTCGAATATTTTAAGAGTTGATTAATACATACATACATATATATATATATATATATATATATATATATATATCTAGAGTATAGTTCTATTGCATGCTCCCTCAACATTTAAAACCACTTTTATATCCAGCAAATCTGGTTTGCGGTTTTCTTTTTAAAATTCAAAATTCAAATGCATTACATCTCCCTCCAAAGCAAAATCTAAAAAATATTTAAATCAACCGCCCCTCCCCACATCTTAAAAACCCTACACCCTATTTCTACACCCGCACCCCCCCAAACCGCCACCGTCTCCCCTAGATGCCGCCGCCCTCTCCCCCGGACGCCTCCAATCGCAGCAGCAACACCAACGCCGCCCTCTCCTCTGGATGCCGCCGCCCTCTCCCCTGTATGCCGCCGCCTTCTCCCCTAGATGCCGCTACCATCTCCACCGGACGCGAGATAGCGTTCCTATCTTGGTCGGTGGACGCGAAGGGGAAGACGAGCTCCCATACCTCGTCCATAAACGCCGCAAGTGTCGTCGTGGCCAGCGCCACCATCCAGATCCCCCGATCCGCCCACTCCTGCCTCTGTCGTCCTCCCCTCCATGCCCCCCGACGACCTCTCCTCCTGCCCAAGCCATGGCGACGATTGAAACCTAGTTCCAGAGAGATTATTGGTGAGGGGTGTGGGAGTGGAGAGGAGAAGGAAACCAACCTCTACCAGCGCCGTCGACCTCGATACCCCCCTCGAGCAGTGCACGAGCACCTTCCTCCCCGCCACCGCCCTGACTTCCTCGAAGTAATCGAACACGTCGTAGAGCACGACCGTGATGTCCTGCCCGGGGGTGTTGGCGAGCCACAGGGTTTTGTACTTGACATCGGGTCGGAAGAGCTCGGGAGACCCAACGCAGCTGAGGACGTGCGTGATACCGTGGCGGCGGAGGGAGTCGCGGTCTCGGGCGACAATGTCGCTTCTGAGGTAGAGGTGGTCCTCAACGTGGGAGCACTCGCGGTCGAAGAAGGCGAGCTGGCAGCGGCGGCAGGCGGAGTCGGGGAGGGCGGAGGAGGGGGGAGGCCAGTAATATTAATTTAGTTTTATTGTATCAATTTAGTTTTGTGTTACTGTTTGGGGTCCAAATCTGTAATACTAATTTAATTTTGTTGTAACAATTTAGTTTCGTGTTACTGTTTCATAACTGTTTCATTTAGCATCAATGTTTTAATTTAATCTCGTGATACAATCTTATACAAAAAAATGTTAAATTCACCATCATAACAACATCTGTATAACATTATTTCTTACTAATTGAACCCATCAAAATTGTATTATAGAACAATAACGAAACATTGATACAAAAATACAAAATAGTAACCGTACCAATAAGATATTCACAAATCAGCACAAAAACGTAATACTGTTTTGTATCATAACTATTTGCATTCAATTTAGTAATACAAAAACGAAAAATCAAATTATTTTAAATTCAGATCAATAACTACCACAGTTAACTGTAATTAAAAAA
>JAMKQA010036978.1:0-19675 GCA_024699735.1 Posidonia australis | reverse complement strand
GCCTTGAGTCCGTCCGACCGGATAGGAACACAATGGGGAGAGGAAGAACGCCTTGAGTCCGTCCGACCGGATAGGAACACAAAGGCGAGAGGGAGAACGTCTTGAGTCCGTCCGACCGGTTAGGAACACAAAGGCGAGAGGGAGAATGCCTTGAGTCCGTCCGACTGGATAGGAACACAAAGGCGAGAAGGAGAATGCCTTGAGTCCGTCCGACTAGATAGGAACACAAAGGCAAGAGGGAGAATGCCTTGAGTCCGTCCGACTGGATAGGAATACAAAGGCGAGGAGGGAGAATGCCTTGAGTTTGTCCGACCGGATAGGAACACAAAGGCGAGGAGGAGAACGCCTTGAGTCCGTCCGACCAGATAGGAATACAATGGCGAGAGGGAGACCGCCTTGAGTCCGTCCGACCGGATAGGAACACAAAGGCGAGAGGTCGAATGCCTTGAGTCCATCCGACTGGATAGTAATACAAAGGCAAGGAGGGAGAATGCCTTGAGTCCGTCCGACCGGATAGGAACACAAAGGCGAGAGGGAGAACGCCTTGAGGCCGTCCGACCGGATAGGAACACAAAGGCGAGAGGGAGAATGCCTTGCCTGGCATGGAAGTTGCAAAAACTCCATCCATCCAGAATGCGGCGAAAACGAGATACTCGACTATTATCTGGGCTGCCCCAACGCCAAGTCGACAAGCAGAGGAGAGAAGAAAAGCACTAGTCTAGCACACGTTGTCAGGGTGGCGGCCTTGGCTCTGCTTCAACCATGATCGAACAATCAGACTGGCTAGAACTGTTCCATTGCATTTATTTTCTCAATCAAGCGAGTGCTTACACATGCTGCTAATTGCGAAAAAACAATGATATGACAGGATCATTAAGAGTCTTCTTCCTCTCTGAGTCTCTTGGAGCCCGAGGGCTTAGTGAAGATCATTCGGCTCGTGGTGGCACTACAGACTGGCCAGGTCTCTTCGATTTCAGCTTCATAGCTCGCTGTGCAGCCTCTACCTTCTATAGTTGGGAGATCTTTTGAGCATATAGAGCGACTGAGTAGGCAAGACAACTCCCTTGTAATGGTGTAGGAGCTCAGAGGGTACTCCTTGAATCGTACAGGGAATATGTCCCTGAGCCAGGGAATCCTGCTGGTACCCGAACTGTCGCATCACACGAATTGGGTGATACTCCACCCCACCAGTCAATCCCGGCAAGATAATAAGCCGTATGTCTGTCTCATCAAAGAATGCTTCAAAGTTGCATGCAGGCGATGGTATAATGCGCCATGTAACTTTCTGCTCTGTTAAACACTACAGTCGCTCATATTCTTTCTGGACTGAGGTGAGCGTGCGTGCATGTCCACTCTGGTGGTAAGATTCAAAAGCTGACCATTGTGGACGTGAACCTACCATGCCCAGATGTGCCGCCACCCATAACTGCACAAAAGCTCCGCAGCCATAGAAATGCCGACAACGTTGCAGCGAGCGATCCAGCGCTCGGTAGGTTTCTGCTAGGATGACTGGAGCCAGATCCATCCGATAGGTGACCATTGCTAAGGCGATTTCGGCAACCTCAATAATCACCACCATTCGGCCATGACTGAAGATTAATTCTCCCAGAAAGAGGACAACAAAACCTTTCAGCCATAGCTCACTACCTATAACGGCACGCGTCCCAGCTACCCTGTCAAAGTAAGCCAACTTTAGCATAGGAGACATCCCGTCGGTGCAGATGAGTTGACGTCCGCATTCGCTGGCTGGTAGGCCTGTGAGCTTGCTTAAGACTGATGAATACCCATCACGCCTCATGAACACTGTTGGTCCAAAGAACCTCTATAGGCAGCAGATTTTGTGTACCTCCTCTAGGGTAGGGGTTAGCTCCATTCTCCCAAATCGAAAGACATGGTGATCCGGCTTCCAGAATCGAGCAACCGCACATAAAAAATACCGAGAGACCTCCACTTTTGCGATATCTAGAAGCTTAGTAGAGATTCCACAGACTCGCAGCTTGTCTCGATCATCCTCAGTCAACTGCTTGATCCAGGCCTGAAGAACACCTGAGCACTGTGTGGGCACCACCATTGTAGGATACCCCATGATCCGTGAACTTCTTTAGCTTTACTTAACCTGAGATTTCTTCAGAAGTAGTAAGTGACCTCCTGCAGAATATATACTTTTCTCAAAATTCACATTTTCTTTTCCTTTTAAAACATTTGGAATTTTGTTTCCAAAACTATAACCTTTCCAAAATTCATCTTTCTTTTCAATACTTGGGATGTCTTTTCAAAACCAAAAACCATTTTCAAAACTCATGTCTCTTACTTTAAACATTTTTAAAACCATTCTCATATCTTGAGAAAACTACATTCTCGACCAAGTCCAGCCTAAAACACAATGCCTCATAGGACTCAAAACTAAAATCACAAACACTAGCTCGTAACTGGTTAAAATACAAATCTTATTTAATTTTAGTATTTTAGGACCATTCATAATTCCAGTCCTAGCCAAACCATATTTCTTTCATTTCCAAAAAACCAAACACTTTTCTTATTCTTTTCCACTTTTCTTTATTGATGTTACCTTGATCTGGGGTAATCAAGCACACAAGCATTATGTGAGGAAACCATTTCCCTTACCTCTCTGCACTGCCGTGGTGAAGTTCCTCATGTAGGAAGACACCACCTCGGCCAACCGGTCTCAATTTCATTTCATATATGCATGGGGATACGTCTTTATCTAATGTTCCATCAGTGACCTGAACAACTAGGTTCAATAACCCAAGCTCAGCCTACACCGTCACAAACATTGGTGACCACGGTCGTGTCTCCCAATTGATGTTTTACAACTTATTGACACCATCCACTCGTTGCCCTACACTAGCAAACACGGTCGTATCCGACAATTGGTTTCCTTTGAGTGTCATTCTCCTATCACATTGTCGACACCAACCCTGCGACTCCACAACACATTATTAATGTTTATTTCCAAAACTCTTTAAATTCTCCTTTCAAAACCATTTCCATTTCCTTCTTTTCATTGCAAGAATTATTCCCATGCAACATGTGACCCTCTTCTGGGGTTCCAACTCAACTCATGAAAAACCATGATTTAAAATCATAAATTAGGGTCTCATGCCTAAAATTACATAAACCACAAATTAATCACTTCTATTCATTCTTAGGGTTTCAAACTCAAAACCATTCCTAGATTTACTTATTTGGGTTTCATATTCCTCCATGACATTTACATGGGGAACACACTATAAACACATGCTCATTATCTCTTTAAAACCATTTATTTTCATCATTTATGCCCATTTATTCATATGGGCCAAGGGATAAAAACGGCAGATCAAATTCAAATTCGGTATACCAAAAATCATTGATTCAGTATACCAAATACTTTCGATATACCGAAACGTCCTGTTTCGGACGATCGAATGTTTTTGGTCTACAGAAACCAAGTGCCCCTGCATAATCTAAAAGGGATTCGATATGCCGAACGGCCCCTACCAGCAACCATTCGTTCGTCGGAAGTGGGAACCTCCAGCAGACCCCTCAAACATGTATCATAAAACACAAATAAATCGTAGGGTGTAGACCCTTGAGTCTACTTCAAAACCCCTCAAACCATTCATGAATCCATTCATCATGTAATCCGTACGAAAATCATAAATGCATGGAGCTCGTTTTGAAACACTGTAGCATGCATACTAAAAACTTGCATAGTTCCACAAAAATCCATCCTAACCTCATGATCTCTACACAAACACATCATGCAACTCATTCCACACCTTTCTATCATTTTTCCATGATTTTATCATGCTTTGTACATAATTATCACACATTTTCCTCATTAAGCTAATAAAGTGGAACAAAAGGGGGAGAAAGGGTCGCGTACCTCAAATGGCACTCTGGCGACCTCCTCGCACTCCGGCACAGCCCCGGTGACCCACAGCGGCAGTGCACATGGCTCAGCTCTTCCTCTTCTCCCCCTAGCTCCTCGATTTGTCTTCTCTCCTCTTCCTCCTCCTCCGCTCAGTTCCCCCTTCTTCCCTCGGCCTCCTTCCCTCTATATCTCCTCCTCCTCCCTGCATCGTGCCAATCGCCCATCACGTCGAAAGGGATAGGGAGGCATGAGCTGTCGTCTGTGGTGGCACGTGTTCGGGGGAGAGGAAGAAGAAGACAGAGATAGTGAGGGCTTGTGAGAGAGAGAAAAATAAAAAATAGAAAAAGGAGAAAAGATAGGCATGCAAATCGAGACGACTGTGCATCATCAAACTGAACTCCACATTGGTCCCGAATCACAATCAGGTGCACAGAAAGCCAACCAAATCCTCACAATCACAAGAAACAACAGATTATCCAATAATAAACCATTTATACAATATAAAGATTAATTACATGGTTTACAATTAAAATTAATAATCAGGACCAAGTGTCACATCCTACGCCGCTTAAAATAATTTCGTCCTCGAAATTCAGCTTTAATAAAACATGTAGGGATACTATCTCTGGATGCTTGTCTCACTCTCCCAGGTAACTTCCTCTTTACCATGGTGTTGCCACTGAACTAACACCAATGGAATTACTTTACTCCTGAGGACTTGCTCTTTTCTGTTAAGTATCTAAACTGCATTTTTCATCATAGGCAGGTCCTCCCACAGCTCTTTTGGCTACACTGGTATCACCTGGGATGCATCAACCAAACACTTCCTCAACATAGATACATGAAAGGTATTGTGTACACCAACCAACTCTGGAGGCAGATCTAGTCTGTATGCCACCTCACCACCCTCTTTGTAATCTGGTACAGTCCGATGTATCTTGGGCTCAATTTGCCTCTCTTTCCAAACCACATCACACCCTTGGTTGGTCACACCTTCAGGAAAATGAAGTCTCCTACCTCAAATTCCAAAGGTCTCCACCTCCAATCTGCATAAGTCTTCTACCGGCTCAAGGCAGACAACAACCTCTTCCTGATTAGATCTACCTTGCTCTCATATTGCTGTATGATCTCAGGCCCAACTAACTGTCTCTCACCCACCTTGCTCCAGCAAGTGGGTGTCCTGTAGGGTCTGCCATATAATGCCTCATATGGCGCCATACTAATACTGTCGTGGTAACTGTTGTTATATGCAAACTCAATCAGAAGTAAGTGATCCTCCTAGCTACCACCAATGCTCAAGATGCAAGCCTTCAGCATGTCCTCTAGTGTCTGGATGGTTCTCTCTGTCTGGCCATCTGTTTGGGAGTGAAAGGCAATACTAAAGTTCAGCACAGTGCCAAAAGTCTCCTGTAGAGCTCCCCAGAACCTTGATGTAAACCTCGTGTCTCTGTCAGACACAATGGACATCGAGACACCATGCAATCTCACAATCTCAGCCACATACAACTCTACACTTTGCCAAAGGAAGATTCACCCTCATTGGCAAGAAATGTGCCGATTTTGTAAGGTGATCCACTGTCACCCAAACAATATCATTCTTTCTTCAGGTTCGTCCAAACTCGTCATAAAATCCATTGACACATTTTCCCATTTCCACACTAGAATGCCCACAGGCTGTAAAGTCCCTTTGGACTTCTGGTGCTCTATCTTCACCATCCAGTAGGTTGCACACTTCGCCACATACTCAGCAATCTCCCTCTTCATCCTAGGCTACCAAAAATTCCTCTTCAGGTCTTTTTACATCTTGGTGCTTCCTGGATGGATAGTATAACTAGAGCGGCGAGCTTCATCTAGTATACTATTCTTGATTTCATCTATTTGAGGTGCATATAATCTCAGATCGTACCTCAACCAACCATCTACCTCGACTGAAAAGTGAGGGGTATTACCAGCTTCCAACTACCTCCAGATGTTTGACACAAAAGAATCATATCGCTGAGTTATGACAATCGCCTCGATCATCCTCGGGTGAACAGACAAATTCGCCAACACTACTCTGGCAGCTCCATGAGACTTTCTCTGAGACCTGCACTCCACTAGCCCCTTTAGCAATTGCCATTCATGGATCATCAGACTAGATATGACATGAGTGTGTCTGCTCAGAGCATCTACTAGTACATTTGCTTTCCCTTGGTGGTACAACAAACTGAAATCAGAATCCTTGATGTACTCCACCTAGCGCCTCTGTCTCAGGTTCAAATCCTTTTGAGTGAAGATGTACTTCAGACTCTTATGATTTGTGTACACCTCAAACTGCTCGTCATACAAATAATGCCTCCAAATTTTTAGGGCGAACACAACAGCTGCCATCTCTAAATCATGGGTGGGATAATTCTTCTCATGATCTTTCAATTGGCGAGAGCATACGCCACCACCCTACCATGCTGCATCAATACACACCCCAAATCAATCCCATAGGCATCACTGTAGACTGTGAAACCACCACTCCCTGAAGGCAAAGTCAGAACTGGGGCTGACACCAGACGAGCCTTCAACTCATTGAAGCTCTCCTCGTACTGCCAGTCCCAGGCAAAGTGCACCTCCTTTCTGGTCAATTCGGTCAACGGTGTAGCAATCTTGGAGAAATCTTGGATAAATCTCCTATAATATCCTGCCAAGCCGAGAAAACTTCTAACATCAGTTACTGTCTTCAGTCTAGCCCAACTGCTCACAGCCTTCACTTTGGCTGGATCTACCATAATGCCTTCTTCTGAAATGATATGACCAAGGAAAGACACCTCCTCTAGCCAAAACTCGCACTTGGAGAACTTGGCATAAAGCTGATGCTACCTCAATGTCTCTAGTACGAATGCCTCCAGTGGGTTTGAACATCTAGAGAATACACCAGAACATCGTCCATCAAATAGGGCCTGAACACCCTATTCATTAGGTCCATAAAAGCAGTTGGAGCATTCGTCAACCCGAATGACATAACCAAAAACTCAAAATGTCCAAAACGGGTGTGAAAGGCTGTCTTCTGCACATCTGGCTCACTGATCCTCAACTGATGGTATCCAGATCTTAAGTCTATCTTGGAAAACACTGATGCTCCCTGCAACTGGTCAAACAAATCGTAGATCTTGGGTAGTGGATACTTATTCTTTACAGTGATCTAGTTCAACATTTGATAGTCTATATAGAGCCGAAGTGAACCATCCTTCTTCTTAACAAACAAAACCGACGCTCCCTAAGGTGAAACATTGGGATGAATGAATCCCTTGTCCATCAGTTCCTGTAGCTGATTCTGAAGGTCTCTCAATTCAGTGGGTGCCATCCTGTATGAAGCCTTGGAAATAAGACCTGATCTCGGCACCAAATCAATCACAAACTCCACTTCCCTGTGCGGTGGCATACCAAGCAATTCCTTTGAAAAAACATCAGGATATTCTCGTACCACTAGCAAATCCTGAATCTCAATCACAGGCGAAGTAGAAACTGTCACACAGGCTAAATTGCCCACATTGCCTTTTGTCAAATGATGATAGGCCTTGATAGCAGAAATCACTTTTCTGAGCTCACCCAGTCTGGTGCCTTGTACTACACACCAACCTTGGCCTGGACACTCTGCCAGAACTCTTCTCTTGGCACAATCTATCACGGCTGAATGTTGTGCCAACAAGTTTGTTCCTAGGATAATGTCATAATCCTGTATGTCCATTAGAATCAAACTGGCTTGAAAATTCCTGTCCCCTAGTTGAACATCAACTAGTCTCTGATACCTCCACGCTAGACTGTGTTCTCCAAATGGATTGACTACATCCAGGTGGAATGCCAATCTAGCTGGCCTCGTCTCGATCTCAGAAGCAACTGACTCAGAGACAAAAGAAAATGAACTCCCAGAGTCGAACAAGACTAGAGCCATCCGATCAGCCACAAGAAAAGATCCTATTATCAACACACCATAACCATAATCATAATCATAATAAAAGATAGTGTTGATCACAGAGAGGATCCATTATTACAAGACAGGATTTAACTCATACAGTCGTACTAATTCTTATCTTCTACCACATCTCCAGATGGACCAGCATTTGAGGCAGCACTGGAGAACACTCTCCCCTTGGTAGGCCTGACGTGGTACATCTCCTGCTGGCTTTGGCTGTCTAGGACAGTCCTTCTGATAGTGTCCAGACTTCCCATAGTTGTAGCATACTACAATGTCTAAGCTCCTCTGCCTGTGCCAACACTGTGTCGCAACATGCCCCTTCTTACCACAGATGTGGCACGGTCCCACCTTTGGACCATTGCTGGATCCCGCATGGCTGAAACCCACACTTTCTTCCCTACCAGATGTAGGCCGCTCCTTTCGCTTCTTCCCAGAGCTACCAGAACTCCTAGAACATGGTGCTCCAGTCACAACGGTCAAGAAACAGAAGGTCGGGAGACAGAAGGTCGAGAGACAGACTTCCTCCCCTTTTCCTAGAACAGCCTACGACCATCCTCATAACAGCTTGCAAGCTCAATAGCATCTGCTAAAGTGTAGCATCTGAAGCCAATAACTCTGAATCTCAACATAGGATTAACTCCTTTCACGAATTTCTTGGCTCTATTCTTCTTGGAAACTACAGCCTAAGAGAACTGCTCTAGCCAAAGGAAGGATGACTCATACTCAACCATAGTTTGACTTCCCTACTTCAGGTTCCAGAATTCCTTGTCCAACTTATGCCTCTCATGCTCAAGAGAAAACCTCTCATAAAACACCTCTCGGAATTCTTCCCAAGAGATCATCAGCAGGTCCGCATTCATAAACTTCGTGCGGTGCACTGTCCTCCACCACTAATCCGTAGCATCCTTGAGCTGAAATGTTGCAATTCGAACCCACTTCTCCGTTGGACACTCGATCCCCTCTAGTATATTCTCCACCTCTAGGAACCAAGCCTCACACTCCTCTGGTGTGTCGCGCCCATCAAAAGTCAACGTGCTGAACTGGCGAAACTGCTTAATCCACAGGTTTCCCTTTGCCTCATCCCAACTAATGTTGCCGAAGGATTGGGCGAAATCCCGCATCATCTCGCCGAACTCCCATCTCATACCCCTCCATGCACTACCCTCTCCTTTCTCGGAGTCAGGCACAGGGGCCTTGCCACGACTACAGCCTCGACGAGACATCTTCCTGCCAACACAACAAAAACACAACAACCAAAATTCAGGTGCATGACACTCTATTGTGCAGTCCTAAGGAGCCACAAGATCAGACATCACTAAGCCGGTGCACAAGGTGTAACCTTAGTTCTGATACCACCCTGTAATGCTCCACTCCCGAGCACGTTACCAAGATCACAATATCATAAGCAAAATTGCACTAATTACAACAATAATTAAATGATTGTAACTAAGGCTCACCTCTAGGAAATGATGTGCGGCTAAAAGCTCCTACTCTAGCACTGGAACTCGATTGCACACGACCTGCACTTGAAAACCAATCAAAACACGCGTGAGTGACATCTAAGTCACCCAGTACGCACCCCAACACAAAAACAACAAAATCTGGTAAAAGTACTAAAAATATAATTTTTATTTTGTCAAACTTGGTTTTCTTTTGAAAATCCATTTTAAAACATAATTTCCTTCTTTCCTATGAAATCACATGGGAATCTATTCCTAAGACTATACTTTTCTCAAAATTCACATTTTCTTTTCCTTTTAAAACATTTGGAATTTTGTTTCCAAAACCATAACCTTTCCAAAACTCATATTTCTTTTCAATACTTGGGATGTCTTCCCAAAACCAAAAACCATTTTCAAAACTCATGTCTCTTCTTTTATACATTTTTAAAACCATTCTAATATCTTGAGAAAACCACATTCTCAACCAAGTCCAGCCTATAAAACAATGCCTCATATGGCTCAAAACTAAAATCACAAACACTGGTTGGTAACTGGTTAAAACACAATTCTTATTTAATATTAGGATTTTAGGACCATTCATAATTCCAATCCTAGCCAAACCACATTTCTTTCATTTCCAAAAAACCACACACTTTTCTTATTCTTTTCCACCTTTCTTTATCGATGTTACCTTGATTAGGGGTAACCAAGCACACAAGTAGTACGTGAGGATACCATTTCCCCTACCTCTCTACACTACCGCGGTGAAGTTCCTCGTGCAGGAAGGCACCACCTCGGCTAACCGGTCTCAATTTCTTTTCATATATGCACGGGGATATGTCTTTATCTAATGTCCCATCAATGACCCGAACAACTAGGTTCAATAACCCAGGCTCAACCTACACCGTCACAAACATTGGTGACCACGGTCATGTCTGACAATTGATGTTTTACAACTTGTTGACACCATCCACTCGTGGCCCCACACTGGCAAACACGGTCGTATCTAACAATTGGTTTCCTTTGAGTGTCATTCTCCTACCACATTGTCGACACCAACCCCCGCGACTCCACAACACATTATTAATGTTTATTTCCAAAACTCTTTAAATTCTCCTTTCAAAACCATTTCCATTTCCTTCTTTTCGTTGCAGGATTCATTCCCATGCAACACGTGACCCTCTTCTGGGGTCCTAACTCAACTCATAAAAAACCATGCTTTAAAATCATAAATTGGGGTCTCATGCCCAAAATTACATAAACTACACATTAATTACTTCTATTCATTCTTAGGGTTTTAAACCCAAAACCATTCCCAGATTTACTTATTTGGGTTTCATATTCCTCCATGACATTTACATGAGGAACACATTATAAACACATGCTCATTATCCCTTTAAAACCATTTATTTTCATCATTTATGTCCATTTATTCATATGGGCCAGAGGATAAAAACGACAAACCGAATTCAAATTCAGTATACCAAAAATCACTGATTCAATATACCAAATACTTTTGGTATACCAAAACCTCTAATTTTGGTAGACCAAAGGTTTTCAGTCTATCGAAACCAGGCACCCCTACACAATCTGACAAGGATTCAGTATGCCGAACCCAGTTCGGCATGCTGAATCTCCTAGTGTTCTGCACACGACCCCTGCCAACAACTATTAGTTCATCGGAAGTGGGAGCCTCTGACGGACCCCTCCAACATGCATCATAAAACACAAATAAATCACGGGGTGTAGACCATCGAGTCTACTTCAAGACCCCTCAAACCATTCATGAATCCATTCATCATGCAATCCATACGAAAATTATAAATGCATGGAGCTTGTTTTGAAACATTGTAACATGCATACTAAAAACTTGCATAGTTCCACAAAAATCCATCCTAACCTCATGATCTCTACACAAACACATCATGCATCTCATTCCACACCTTTCTATCATTTTTCCATGATTTATCATGCTTTGTACATAATTATCACACATTTTGCTCATTAAGCTAATAAAGTGGAATGGAAAGGGGAGAAGGGGTCGCATACCTCAAATGGCACTCCGGCAACCTCCTCGCACTTTGGCGCAACCCCGGTGACCCACAGCGGCAGTACACACGGCTAAGCTCTTCCTCCTCTCCCTTTGTCTCATTGGTTCGTCTTCTCTCCTCTTCCTCCTCCTCTGCTCGGTTCTCTCTTCTTCCCTCAGCCTCCATATCTCCTCCTCCTACCCACGTCGTGCCGGTCGCCCATCATGTCGAAAGGGACGAGGAGGCATGGGCTGCCGTCTGTAGTGGCACGGGTTCAAGTGAGAGGAAGAAGAAGACGGAAATAGTGAAGGCTCGTGAGAGAGAGAGAGAAAGGGAAAAAAAGGAGAAAAGGCAAGCATGCAAACCGGGGCAACTGTATATCCTCAAACCGGACTCCACATTGGTCTCGAATTACAACCAGGTGCACAAAAAGCCAACTAAATCTTCACAATCACAGGAAACAACAGATTATCCAATAATAAACAATTTGTACAATATAACGATTAATTACATGGTTTACAATTAAAAAAGATAATCAGGCCTAGCTGTCACAATTGCCTTCCTAGGAGGGGTTGGCTTTGTTGAAGGTTCTCCAAGAGGAAGAATCGTGGGACAGTGGTTAACTCCTACACAAGGTGGCACACCATGGTAGTACAGACACCGTGGTCGCTCCTTGGTGGACTGCTTGTGGCCAATGTTGTGTGCTTAGTGCTGAGCAGTTCGACACACTGTTTGTGCTTATGCTTTGTGTGAAGTTCTGGTTCAGGAAATCAGGCTCTAGGCTTAGAGGAGGCCGTGGTTTTGGTGCCTTTTAAGGTGTAGTGTTTTGGGAGCGATGGCTCTGTTGCTTTGGGAGCGGTGGCTCTGTGGTTTGGGAGTAGAGGCTTCGTGGTTTAGTGTTGTGCTTCGGTCTAGAGGGGACCATATTGTGTAGAGTAGAGGCTCTGTAGTTGTGGTTTTTGGGCTTGACTTGGCAAGAGTGGCTATCTTGAGCGTGCATAAAAGATTTTGAAAGAGCATACACATAGTTTTGAAAAGGAAAAGAAAAGAATGGTTTTGAAGGCATGGTTTTGTGTTTTTGTGGCCTACCGAGTGGTGATAGACTACTTATTTCGGTGTTGCAGCATCCAAGAGAGATGCTAGTGCTTGTGTGTTGGGCATCGGTAGACTATCTCTTTGGTTTAGCGGCATCTGGGTGTGATTCATGTACTTGGTTGCCTTCATCATAGGTTGTCGAGTTGTAGGTGGGGTGCGTGCTGAGTGACCGTTGAGTGGTCACTCACGTGTGCTTTGTTTTATGTGTTTTGGTAGGTGCAGAATAGTAATTGTTGGTTACTAGTGCATATAGGTGAAGTCACGTCGCCACACATCAGGGATCCAAGTGAGTGTTCGTTTAGTTTTATTTCTGTTGTCTAGTGATTTTATTTTACCGTTGAGAGTACTTAGCCTTAGCTGCATTATTAGTGTAATTGTTGGTTAATAATAAAGATAAAAGAAATAATTAAATGAAAATTTGTAGCTAGATTTAGTGGTAGTGACTTGGGGGTCGTTATAGATGATGAATTCCGAGTCAACAGACACAGTCAAGATTTAGGGTAAGCACCCAACTCAGCCAATGGTGATCAAGCATCACCAATGGCTGTGTTTAGTCGCAACAAAATCGAGTGTCAGATTTCTCTAGTTCTTTTCTCTCTTTTTGGTTTCGCTCCAAATGGACAAAATCGTTGCTCTTTTGGATCTCTCCCTTCTGGATGGTCAAAGACCAGTTGTGTAACACCCATAAAATTTATTTTGTAATTATTGACATTTTATGAATTTTATTCCTAGATGTGTGTTACTGTTACGAGGCTCGTTGTGTGGTTTTGTGATTTTGGACTTAGGCCTCGTAAGCCAGCTTCTGTTTGCGTGTCCCTGTGCGTGATTTGGCACTGTGCATTGTGGCACTGTCCCTGTGGGCCAAAGTGTGGGTTTACGTGGGGCCCGCGCTCGTGAGCCGTTGGCTATGACTGGTGGTTGGTGCGGGGAGTAGCTGGTTCGTGTCTTGGAGCTGACGGTTGGTCTGTGTGTGGTGAGGCTATTGGGTGGTCGAGGAATGGCTAGTGTGCGCGTGCCAAAGATTGCTGGGCAGTTGCGCGGCGACCTCTTCCCCCGTGTATTTAACGCGTGCTTGGGGCGAGCCTCCTTTGACTCACCGGAGCTCAGCCTTCTTCCCTCCTTTCCTTTCCTCCTCTTTCCCCCCTCCACTCCTCCATCTTCTTCTTCACTCCTCCTTCCCAACTACTGGTGGATATGGGTGACAGAAGAGGGCCCGAGAGTGGGAGATGGGAGGTGGTGGCTCGTGGCAATTCGTGGCGGTGCAGGAGGCTACAGAGCGACATCCTTGGGGTCGTGTAGTGGCAAAGGACGTGTGGGGCGGTCGGAGTTCACCGGAATTCGCAGGAGTCGATCGAAGATTGTCGGAGCTCATTTTAAGGTACGTATCCCCATTTTAATGTGTAGAAATCATGTAAAATGGTAGAAATGCCTAGGATGCATCTAATCTAGGCTAAATTTAATGTTTTAGAATTTTTGGGAATTTATTGTGGAATTTATGGGCATTTATGGTGGTTGGTGTATTTTGGGTCATTTTGACCCTTATGCCTTTGCGATTTTATATCTTGATTCATTGTCAATGGATTTTGGTTTTGTTTGTTCGGTTTTGGAATAGACTCGAGAGTCTACATCTTATGTTTTATTTGAGTATTTAGGTGGTTGTTTGGGGGTTCCGATCGGAGCTCCCACCCCATGCGATTTCCGGGTGCCCTGCTGCAGGTCGCTTGAATTCTGACAGAATACTAGGGGCACGGGCCAATTGCGTTGGCCACATGCACGGGTTTAGTAGCGATTCTAGCCCCTGGTCCAGGCTCTGTGGCGTTCAGACGAAATGCAGCACAGGCTAGACGTGCGCTCCACATGGGCGGTTCTGCCAGGCATTTTTGGGGTTTTTCCGGGATTTTTGGAAATGTAGTATGATGCAGTGGTTTTCCAGATTGGTTTGTATTGTCCCTGTGAGATGGGATTGTGGGCCGTAAGTGGTGATCCCTTGGCACACTTGATGTGCAATTTTGCTGAGGTTTTGGAAGAGTTTTCAAAGATATGAAAATGATTTCGGAAAATGGATTTCAAAGAAATAGTTGGCCTATTTTGAAAGTGTTTTCTTGGTTTTCTATGTGCAGGCCGAGACAGTGTGGGACCGTGTCGTCGGGACCAGGGAATGTGACGACATTCTTGGGTGGTTGGGCATGACTCCCTAGTTGAGGTCAGGGGTCGAGATACTTGAGGCTGAGGGGCGTTGGGTCTTGGAGGAATGAGACTCCTTGACTGTCGTCTCAAGGCTAGGGTTGAGGTCTGCGGGTTGAGGTGTCTTGTGGCATGACGGAGAGGTATGATACTCCTATTGTCACTGTGAACACTGAGGCTCTAGTGTCGTTGGGTGTGGATGTATGACACTCCCTCCTGAGCACCGTGTGTGGAGGACGCCAAGAGGAGGCGGACCCTGTGGTGGCCAGTACTGGTGGGACACGTGCCCCGTAGCTGGTAGCATCCTGAGAGACTAGATAGGTTTCCCAAGGAGGGGTTGCCTATGTGAGGGTTTTCTAGGTGGGAGAATCGTCGGACGGTGGTTGGCTCCTGCACAGGGTGGCACACCGTGGCAGTGCAGAACGCCAAGGTCGCTCCTCGGTGGACTGCTTGTGGCTAGAGTTAAGTTGCGTGGCGCCAAGATCCAAATAGTTGTAAGGGCAAGTAAAACCAACTAATTTATTTATGCAAGAGAATAGTACCATGCATTTCTCATAACAACTTAGCCAAACATCCAAAGGCAATTACTAACAAGTGACAAGAAAGTGTGCAGGCAAACTACAAAGCACTTCAAATCGTACAATGTTTGTACAAGGACATTCGGGGTATACCCTTGTGCCAAAACAAAAGGGATAGAGCTCAAGGATCTGCTAACACGCTGCTACCTTCATGCCCAACATCGAGAGGCCTTGGAGTAGGTTGCACCACATAAGATGTCACAGTTCGACCCTGACTTTGATCTCAAGATCCTCCAAGCAAGGTGCGAAGCAACCCCAAGTGAGGAGACGACCTTGCTCTCTTGATCTGCTCTAATGATAACACTCTAGAGTGCACCGACACCATTAGAGCTGTAGCAATAGGGGCAAGGGCTAGAGCAAGAACATCAGTGCCAAGAAAGACCGCAACAACTGCCACCTCGGCCTATGCCATCCAAACTTCTAACTCCTACACCTCTTGTGCACAACGCACACTCAACTACAGCAAGAACAAATGAATCTCAAAGTTGGAGCAGTTCATCAACAATGAACAGATGCATCAACAATAATTACAATTAAGTTACCCTTCTCATGGAGTTAGCCTCAAATTGAACCTTGGTCACCTCTGCAACTGATGCAGGATGGTGAGCCTCCAAATCCTTGATACAACTCTCTCGCTGCTGCACCAACTCATGAAGGCAATCTTGTAGCTCCTAAGCACACCATAGTGCATCGTCCAACTAACTTTGTGTGGGACCCATGGCTATAGGGGTTTGTATTAACTCCATCATCTACTAAATTTGCCAAGCAGACAAGCACATCAACTGCTGAACATATGAATTAAAGAGAAGAGGAAAAAGAATACCTCTATGTCACGAGCTCGGGCCTCATCATCAAGGGAATACCTAAGGCAAGTAGTAGTTGGATCTAGCATATCAATACGAACAAGCTCTGCACTAGTCTAAGCACCTCTAGCTTGCAAGAAAACACATAGCATTACCAAGAAGTCTAAATGAAGTGACCAAGCAACGAAATTAAAAGGACAAAAAATTTACCCTTGCTCGGAACTCATGTAGCTGAGAGAGTAATGAATCTTGCTCCAACACCAACTCCTCAATTCTCACCGAAGCCTACCTCTAATGCTCCATCATGGTCTTGATCATACCCTTGGTGGAAGCCATCTACATAACAGAAAAGACGTATGTGAGTAAAAGGAAGGAGAACAAAAGAATATCAAATAAATTACTCACCAACTCGTGAATCCGACAGTAGGCAACCACTAACTCCCTTTACAGAGCATTAACACTACCAGATGGGCTGAAGACGAGACCCATCGGCAAGTTAGAGCACCCATAAAAGAGTGAGCAATGGAAGGAGAACAATCAATAAAACATGGCATCGAACAAGCACCTCCATGCAAGCTTAGTGTCTATTGTACCATCAAAAGGCAGAAGGAAACCCCCAGACTGCTAGCTCTTGATCTAGGTAGCAAGCCATTGAGAACTGTCTGGTCGACCGCCTCTCACCAACCTAGAAGGTCGCATTGATGGATAAGGCTTTGGAATCATCTACCTTAGAGCCTAACTTACATGACAAATTGGCAAAAGAAAGAATAGTGAAGCCAACACTCCCAGAAAAACAAGTGGGAGTCCTACATGATTGTCTGCTCAAAAACATGCTCCTCTGTGGCATACGGTCTCTAGATCACCTACAAGGTAGTTCAGTTAGAACCCTAGAATGCTTCACATAAGAAATAAAGAGGAAAGTAGAAGAGACATGATGTTTACCCATTCTTAAGGGAGAATCTCAAGGAGGAATCAATCCAGGTGATGCACAAGCCTCACCCTCTCAAGAGCCAACTGCACATTGCTCCATCGACAAGCCTAGGGTAACCCAACAGAGCCATTCACTGGCTCACCAAGTTGTAGATGCCAAAAGTGATCAAAAATCCAGGTCTACCACATTAAGAAGTCAATGATAAATCGAATACAAGAAGTAAATTAAAGTAAGCAACAAATTAAAGGACATCACTAACCTAGAAAAGAGAAAGGCAACAAGAAAGGGAGTGAGTCTTCCTAATAGAGAAAGACTCCAAATGAAGGTGCAAATACACCAACACAGTTGAGCCCCAAGAAAAAGAACCAATTCGGTCAACATCCAAGAGAAATGAGGCAAAGCTCACCTGGATCATTTGAGACGAAGTGCCAAAGTATAGTCTATGGAAAAGGATGGAGAGGAAAACCGTAGTTATTGATTGGCCACAACCAAAACATTGGCATCTAAAAGTAGCAGAGCTTCAAAGCACTATCTCAACCATCCAACGTTGACACAAGTGTGGTATTGACCAAAGCAAGGAGGGCGTAGACCGTAACAAGCCTCCAAAATGTCACCATAATCCATCTACAAATTTGCAACCCTAGGCTCACCATCAATTTGCAAACCCACAAGCTTGACCATGTCCTCTAGAGTGATCATCATCTCCCCAATGCATAGAATGAAGCTTCTAGAAGCACCATGGAACCTCTTAACAAATGGAGCAAGTAATCCTAGATAAATCTCGACGCGGTGAATCTGTAGAAGTGCACGAAGCCCATATGGAATAGGTGCTCCTTCTGAATCTTTGAAAGGCAAGTAAACATGTCATGTAAGAGGTCCTAGCTCGAGTAGGTGCAACCAGATGAAGGCATCTAAGAAAGATTAATAAAAATCCAAGTTAAAAAACCATAAATAGACAACATAAATCAAATGTCACTAATTTAAACCAAACCTGACATCTTGGCGAGCTCAGACATCATCCAGGCTCTCCTAGAAGGGGGATAGACGACGCAAGAGTAGGCCATCTCGAGTGTGCATAAAAGATTTTTAAAGAGCATGTACATGATTTTGAAAAGGAAATGAAAAGAATGATGTTGAAGGTATGGTTTTGTGATTTTACTACTTATTGAGTTACTACTTATTGAGCAATAGTGGGTTACTTGGGTTTGGTGTTGTGGCATCTAGGTGAGATGCCTATACTTGTTGTGTGGGCGTAGTTATGCCTATTTCCTTGGCATAGTGTGCCGAGTTGTTAGGTGAGGTGTGTGCTGGGTGATCGTTTAAGTAGTCACTCATGTGTGCTTTGGTTTTGGTGTTCTTGGCAGGTATAGGATAGGAGTTGGTTTTGCTAGTGCATATAAGAGGAGTCACGCTGCCACACATCGGAGATTCTGGTGAGTTTGTAGTTTAGCTTATTTCATCTATTTATTTATTGTTGTTGAGTGTACTTAAATTTATGTGCATAAGTAGCCTAATTGTAATTGTAATAAAAAAAAAAAATTTAAATTGTGTATCTAGGTTGTGTGGTACCGACTTAGGAGTCGTTACACACATACATTGTATCCATAATACAATATATCTTGGTTAACTTGCATCACCAAGGAAAATAGTTTAAAACATAAAAAGGAAAGATTGGGATCACACATAATGAAAAAAGATATGTAGGAATCTGTTTTACATTGAAATAGATACTAAAGTTTATTACAAAAAATAAAAAGTAGGACATCACCAAATATAACTGATCTAGCAACCCTACATAGCTTAAGGAAAAAGAAATAAAGATTGTCAATATGAATGTGAACAAAGATGAGTTACAAGTGGTTCCTTTTGAGGTAATTATTACCACTACTTTTCTAAGCTTCTGTTTTAGTGGACTCGTACCCAACTATTAGTTCCTTCTTCTTTGCTGACCTTGACTCTACAAGCACTGAAACAATTATGAATAACAAACACAATTAACAAAAAACAAAAAAATTAACAATAATTTTGCCTGTAATTACAAAAAAAAGGGAAAGGAAACTAAAAATCGCCACAATCTCTAAACATGATTGCTTTCTGTCATAAGCTTGATTAAGCTCTATGGTACCACTAGAGCCATTGACATCCTTATTTGCAATTATACCATCCCCATGTGTGGCTACATACAGAACAAATGCCATATGAAGAATGTACTATCATAACTTATTGAGATAAAGCTATGTAAATGATGAAAACCGGCGTCTTGCATGAAGTTTAAGGTGAGAAACCTAGACTTCTTGTTGCCTTGTGTTGCTCGAAAGAAACACGACATGTAGCTAGTTCAACTCTGATATTTCTATCGGCCATGATTGAACCATTTTTTAGTTTAATGGCATGCTTAGCATCTTCTATGAGGCATTGAAATGAAATACAAATTATCACAATAACAGGCAAACTGAGCAAAGTGAAAAGGCTGGTGAAAACTTACATTTGTACATGTGACCATGCCCGACCCGAGGGAGGGGGAAGGGGAGGAGATCACAGCCATGCCAATGATGGCGAAGGTGCAAGGATAAAAGAATAGAAAAGGGAGTCGCCACCTAGTCTTTTAAGGGAAAGACGAGGAAAACCACAAAAAGATGAATGCATGGGAAGCAAATGGGAAGGCTGGATGTCTGCTAACCAGAGGATGGATAAGGATTCCTATTACGCACGAGGAAGGTGTTAGGCACCCTCGTACGCCCGAGAAACTCGGTCTTTCTAGTCCAAATGCTTGCTAAAGGTTTGATGAA
>JAMKQA010036977.1:0-16132 GCA_024699735.1 Posidonia australis | reverse complement strand
AGTAGATTTGTCTCATTTTAGAGGAACCCACAACACAGGATTCTGTCCTTAAGGTCATATCCTAGCAAACCACAAAGCCGTAACTAAACAAACAATGCTAGAGTATCAAGTATCTACTAAGAAATATTATTAACTTAGGGAGAAATATTATTAACTTTGTGAGATCTAAGGTCACACAATAGGATTTTTATACTCTTCTAGTACCACTCTTTGACCTTCACTAGGGTCCTCCAAGACGGCTTAGGCAGTAGATTTGTCTCATTTTAGAGGAACCCACAACACAGGATTCTGTCCTTAAGGTCATATCCTAGCAAACCACAAAGCCGTAACTAAACAAACAATGCTAGAGTATCAAGTATCTACTAAGAAATATTATTAACTTAGGGAGAAATATTATTAACTTTGTGAGATCTAAGGTCACACAATAGGATTTTTATACTCTTCTAGTACCACTCTTTGACCTTCACTAGGGTCCTCCAAGACGGCTTAGGCAGTAGATTTGTCTCATTTTAGAGGAACCCACAACACAGGATTCTGTCCTTAAGGTCATATCCTAGCAAACCACAAAGCCGTAACTAAACAAACAATGCTAGAGTATCAAGTATCTACTAAGAAATATTATTAACTTAGGGAGAAATAAGGAGTCAATAATAATTCTTTAGGACACTTAAAGGTCTCAATCTATTACAATCAAACACAGAGCATGGGAGAGCGACTTATACTAGCTTGGTTCACTTGGCTTAACTGTTCTAATTAGAGAGAGATCCCCTTAAGGAACTTTAATGTTAATCGAATAGTTTCTACTCTGTTGACGGATGACAAACAAAACCCTAGAAACCATTAAAAATCCAAAATACAAGGTAGACAAGATTTTTTAACTATTTTAGACCTAAACAACAATGTAAACAAAATAAAACAAAAAGATCTACAATAAAAAAACCTAATCCAAATGTTGTTGCTGCTAGATGAGGCATTGAATCTTGTCGTCGTACGAATAGGCGTCGAAACTCTTCGTCATTGGCAATGGCAGCTACAACTGGAAGTCTTTCTAATCATTAAAAAAACCCAATAAAAGGTCATGGTGTCGTGAAACCCTATGTGCACAACTTTCAGACCTAAAACAACACCTAGATCTAAGAAAATAAATAGAAAATGAAGGGATACTCATGTAGCACGACCGATTGGCTCAAAAATCAGTCCCATCGTGATGGCTACTCACTGTGGAATGATGGATTTGGGGTGTGTTGATGGTGACATTAGCAGTTTCACGTTCCTCTACGACACTTGTGATTGTTACTTGTCGATTCACCATGTTGGTTGATAAGATGCCTTCAAGAGATGTAGATGTGGTTGTGGTGCAGGTACTCGGTTTCACTAGATCGATGACAGGATGTCGTTCAACGACATCTTCGTATTACGTAATGTGTTCCTTCCCTTCAAAATAGATAAAATAAATCTAGATTAGCTTAGACGTGTCATAAATAATGTAACAAAAATGAAGAAAGGCATAAATAAATAGAAATGATACTAACCAAGGGTAGTTCCTCATATGTATATGTAATGGCCTATTTAAGGGAACTAATACTTTTTTCACCATTGTGCTACGTGACGTAGAGCTACGGAACTGGAGTCGTGGATCGAACTTCAGAGGTGCATTTAGCTCAAAATGGGCATGATCTCTTTGATTCTAGGTTTCCTCAAAGAAATTTCATAGAATAGAGGTGCCATGGATTATTCAAAGTCTTCTTTTAAAGCCTAAATCTCTCATCTCTCATATTTTTCTCTTTCTTCAGAAAGCGCGCCCCCATCCCCACAAAAACTCTATATCTAGGGGTATTTATAAAAATTTCTGGCGTCATATATATATTGTTTGAAGACAAGTGTATGATATCTTAGGCTCAAATTTAAAACAATATTAAATTTTTAAAATTTAAAATCAGATATTTTAACTTGTGATTGCATGTAAAGGCGACAAGGATAGATATTTTATTTTCTAGGCACAAAAAATCAATTAAAAGGCAAAAAAAATAATCCATTTAAGTTAGTCATCGCTTAGACAAGCAACGAGCTTTAAAATTCAAAATATTTAAAATTTAAATCCCAAATTAAGTTGTTATGAATCTAGGAACCATCTACAACTTAGTCTTCATTTTTAAAATTTTCACCGTACTGAAAAGATATTTTTAATGAATATCTAATTTTAACATAGATTTATTCATTAAGTAATCTAAATTTAAAATTAATATCTTCTATAATTACGAATAAGAGGTTAATTAGTTTTATGGATATTTTTGACTTAATCTAAATTCGTAACTACTTCGATATTTTGGATTATCATCACATGTTGAAATTATTTTTGAATTAAACGTAGTTATAACATTTAATAAATGCGATAACCAACTTAAAATCTCATTTTTGACCAAATAAAGATATATCATTTTAAAATTAATGTCATTCACTTTCTAGAATTTTCCTCAATTAGTTGCTATCTTTAAATATATATATCATGAAGATCATATTTAATTGCTTGGAAAATCGTAGAAAAATTAATTATTATGGGAAAAATTATTAAAACACTTTATAAAATCCCATATATTATATTAAAACCTAGAATAATAAAATATTCCATGAGAGAATCCCTAGTTACTCGTCGTCACTATATGTGGTGATGAGACTTGTCACCAGTGACATTGGCGACGAGCTTTGTTGCCTCAAAGACAAGCAACGAGCATGAATTTTTTTTTATTTTTTCCTGTTTTTTATATTAATCCAAAAAGATGTGTTAAAAGTCCAGAATAACTTTAAAAAATTTACCAAATGATATAATTTTTTAATATTAAAATACTCAAATATGCCACTAATTTGAGTTTAGCGAGAGTATTAACTCTATCATAGCTAATAAATTCACATTAAATAATGTTTAAGGTACTCAAACCTGTCATTAGTTTGAATAAAGTCAAATTGTTAGATCTGCCACGGTTAATGACCTTGAATTTAGAAACGTTTCTAAATAAATTATGGAAAATCTAGAAGATATATTAAATATCCCTAGTTGGGTGATTTAGAATGCCTCAAAGTTTCCTATTTTTAATTAACTCTCAAAAATACACAAATGGGATATCTACAGACATGTATAAGTCTATCGACGTTCTGTCACACTAACATGTTAAACAATTGTAGCTTCATTCTAGCACATACAAAAAATCATTTCAGTTAACCACAATAGTGTTTTGTTTCTCACACCTTGGAATCTCATTTTTCTTTTTAAAATACTTGTCGACTTTAGGTTTATCTAGAATGATTGCAGTGATTTGTGCTCTAAACCTTGTGATGTCTATCTACTTGAAGTCAATAGAGTCATCTAATGCCAGAAACTCAATGGCCTTCATAATAAAGACACCACAATCTATAGACATCTCCATATGTTGGGAGTAGTCCTTTACCTATACTTGGTCCCATTCATGCATGTTAACAATTTGTTGTTTCTTCGTAAAAAAACAATCCAAGCCAATCACTCTGTCAAATTCAAAGAATCTTGTTTAGAATTAGTAATTAATACATTAAAATCAAATACAAAGTAATACTAATTTAAACAAACAAATATTGGTCACTTTGTGTTATTACTCTTAGTCTATCTTACCCAATTAATTTGATATTTAAGTAATATGAGAACAAGATGTCTTACCCACTTGCAACTTCAAGATTAGTGGTGCTCATTTGAAGAGATTCGCAGTCGAAAATCTTCTTCTACTCTAGACTCACTTCCATTAAATGTCAATGGAAGTTTGCATAGATCAGCAAGAGGATTTTCTTACAATATTGTACATTCCTCACAATATCCCTTAGCATCCTTTCCATTTTCTTCAAGTTGGTTTCATTCTTTGAATCATCTTTAGAAATAATGCCTTTTATGTATTGCTGTGAAACAAGATGAGTAGTTACTATGTCATCGTAAGTGTAACACTATTTCAAACTTGCCATAATATTGAGGTTTGAAGGAAATATTGGGTATAAGAATGAAACTAATTGATTACTTCCAGAGACAACAACATCCATGAAGTATACTCCACTTCTTCTATACATATTCTTTACGATTTCAATGTACACTTCAATAATTTATAAAGTAACCAAATTTCAATGTTTGCCTCTTTTTAAGTAATTAAATCAAATTATTATGTATCCATTTGTGAATGTTCTTATCATAAATTAACCCTATGATATGTTCACCCGAACACATCTTTCCATTGATGTTATATCCTTTCTTTGACTTACAAAATAGTTGGTCATTAAAATTTTCATAGTTAGTATAGTTTAGTATTACTGAAACTAAAACTTATCATTAACACTTAGATAGTTTTGTAATCTATGAGGAACTTATTTATGATAATGTAATCCATTTGAGATATTTCTTTTGCACCATCAAACTTCCTCTTCCTAGTCACATTCTGTAAAATAAAAATAATATTAAAGGATAAGAGAAAACATTGACATCTCATTTATTTAACATACAAGTCTTGCAGAAGTCAAACTTTAGACTCTCTCGTTGTTGATTTTGAATTTTTGTTGGGCTTTATATGTAATCGTCCTTGCCTTCATTTTCAAATTCTTTATCATTGAATTGGAAGACTTAATTGTTGTTGTTTCATTTTTCCTTGTTGGTTTCTTGACATGATCAATAGTTGGTGCAACAATTATTTAAAGCTTATTTACAAGTGGGACATGGTCATCAGCATCATTTTCAACCGTTGTTGGTATTGTGTTCCTCTCAAAGCCATCTTTGTTGTTGATTGGCTCATCATTGAAAAAGTCTCCTCCACCAAAAGATTTCTCATTTTTGTCTTCCTCATCATTCACATATTCATGCTTTTCTTCAACTTTTGATTTTGTTCAATTCTTCAAATTTTTTCCATAATTCTTCATTCTTCTTTGCCATTTCTGATGTGGTATTTTTCAAAACCTCATTTTCCTTAACCACTATCCCCATATTCACTTTCAATTCATGCTTGAAAGAATGAAAATCAAATTTCATCTTTCGTATTTGATTTTTTATTTCTTTTACTTCCATCTTCACTGATTTTATATCACTCTCAATGACATCTACTGTTTTTGGTTCAAGTCTTGCTACAGTTGTCTTGCTCTTCTGTAGGTTTAAAAGTCAACGTTGCCATAAATTCATAAAACATAATCAATAGATAAAAAATGCTTGTGTTTCTAAATTAGTTTTACTAATATATTATGTAGTATTAGTAATACTACTTTATATATAAGGAAAATTTAAACTTAATGAATGTCATTGATGGAAGTTTGACATTATTTAACTGATAAAAACACCTCACCTTTGATGTTGATGGATGAATGTCACGCTCAACAACATGAGTATTTCCATCTTTTAGAGAGGAACCCTATGCAATGAATTATAGTCAAACACTTTTTATATACAGAATATTAGTTCTTTCTATTATGTTTTTAGAAGTACCGTTTTCGTTTCTACAGGTGCTGTGTTTTCAGGAGATGGGATTATCTTTGACCATTTCTTGAACAAAGGTGTGGCCATGGGATTTGGTGGTGTCAAAGAAGGAATTCTCTTATAAGCCCATACCTACATGCGTAAGTGTTATTAGTAATATTAAATTGATTGATAGAAAAGATAATAAAAGAAGGAATTTAAATAATCATTTATAAGTAAAGCCCACAGGTACTCTAAATACTATGACTTGAGGTTGTTCAAGCCATTAATTATAATAGAATGAACTTAGTTTGCCCAATTATATGTGTAAATACTTTCATGGTTATCAATACAATGAAGTAATCAAGAATTAATAGCTGAACTATTGTCAAGCACAACAAATAAGGTAAATAGTAAACAAATCTATAATTTCACAACCATTTCATCATTAACTCTTATTTTTCCATTGTATATTTATTTCAATTTTCTTTCTATGCTACATCTTTTAATACTGGTTTCATGTTCAAGCAACTTCTCCAAAGTAGTGGTGGTCTTCTATATCTTCCTCTCTCTAGTTTCAGTGCCACCATTTCGAATATTCAGTATTTATTGGAGATCATTAACTTAAAATTCATATTTTGTCTCTCAAAGAAAAAAGAAGTCATCACTATCATACAGTGCAACAAGTGAATCTAAATCTATTGTAGAAACTTTACGTAGTAGTATGTCAAATAAATGACCAAATGATGACTCTTTAATCTTTAAAATTAATTGGTCATTGAAATTAATAGTCTTCATAAACTTCACATAGGTATGTGCCACACATTTATGTTGATCTGAATGGAAAAAATTAATTATCAATGTAATTAATAAAGCCAAACAAAAAACAGTATTCAAAGATTTAGTAATACTAAATTGCAATAATTATGATTGTATTGTTAATTAAAACGACATGAATTGAAGATGCCTTCTCTGTTGACTCTAGAGAAGCATCTAATATTCAAGGAAATAAATTAGTTATGTGAAATAATTTTAGTAAATTATAAAAGAAATAAAAAATATTGAAGCAATGGTAGACATACACCTATTGTTGAAGTGGTAGGGATGGGTATTGTTTCAGTTTTTTTTTCCTCGTTTGGACCAATAGTAGTTTTTTTTTGTTCGACTCTTTGTCATTCTACTAGGAGAAGGATTAATATCATTTTTATTCATTTCTAGGGTTAGACCAAGATTAAAGAAACCATTTTCATCGTAGACATGGAAATTAATGTTTAGTGATAAGAAGCTACCAATAATCACTATCTGCCTATTTTGTTAATAATATTCGAGACTTTAATGTTCTAAAATCTAAATTTAAATGTAGTTCTATTAATTATTACACATTACTAGTAGTTATTACAATAGTTTTCATAATATCTAAATATTTTTATTGAAAATTGACAATTACAAAAATGTTGTTAGCATGTTTTACATAAACAAAGAATACGGATGAAGAAACCCCTAATAAATATAACTACAGTTCCCTTTAGAAAGTAGCATTATGAAACTAATTAGAAAATTGTTGCAAATGGATGTATTCAACATTTAACATTTTACATTAAATCATGTTTTTGTATAACATGATTTTCAGATACTAAAATGAATCACTTCAAACAATCATTTTGAAAACCCAATGTGAAAATCATCGTGAAACCTATAGATTATTTTAGTTTTTATTTTTTATATTTTAGTTTTTATTTTTTATATTTTAGTTTTTATTTTTTATATTTTAGTTTTTATTGTTTAAATCTAAAACAATGAGGATCTCACATCGAGGTGAGATCTTCAGGTCACATCGAGGTGAGATCTCGCTAGCAACGTTTTGGATGATATGTTGTTGTCTTTTGTCTTCGCCAATTGATTGTGGAAATGTACAGCAAAGCAGTCGACGTCTTCAGAAGTACTGGAATACTTTCTGGACTATTGGAGGAACAAGTGAGGGAGAAAGTAGAGAGAAAATCTAAATGTCAGAGTTATGGGTTTGATTTTAGTATTGTCTAAGATATGCATATAAATTTAAGACTTATAGGTTTATTTTTATTTAGAAATTTTTATCTACCCATGATATTTTTAATTGAAATTTCGAAATTAATTGATTTTTATATGTTAGTTTTACATATGACAAAAATCATATCTATAGTTGGAAATTTGAAATTACTTACGGATTATGAAAATGACATAAAAACACGATTTACATAAAGTAAGCATCTAGGCTTATTCTCTCCCCCTCTCTCTCTCTCTCTAGATATATATATATATATGTCAATTTTCTGATAGAGCCTGTTCTTATTTAAGTAGGTCTCTGAATCTTTCAACTGTTGGATTTATATTTTATTGTGAGTTTAATGGATAAAGTGATTACTGTAACTACCTTCTTATTTAATGAGATTCTTTTAAATTATTGTCATTTAAATGGTAGTTACTAAGACGAAGATGGATGGTTAAGATTAAGGATTCTACTTATCTTAAGTAGGGTAGGGCCTTACCTAATCATTATTCTACACACACACGTACACACACATGCACACACATCGTCCCTTAACTTAGCTTATTTGAGGGAAGATTGATCTAGAATGTTAGATCTTAATCGAACAAATATATTTAAAACTACTTATTTTGAAGTAACATCACTAGTAGTTTTCTTTTTGGAAGGAAAACTTTTTCAATATTTATTTAATTGCATTTATGTGTGGTAGTTATTTAAACTTGTTAATTTCTAAAAAAATTATTATTTTCATTAGTTATTAAGGCATTTTTAATAGAAAAGGTTTAGTTTCATACCAAAAAAATATAAATTTTATTTTCAAATTGCATTATGTTTTTGAATATTTATTTTTTGTATTATTTTTATTTAAATGTTTTAGACGAATATGGAACTTTTAATTTTTTGTATTAATTTTGTAATATTTTATTTTAGTTTCATATTGTAACATTGCCGGTGACAATCTCGTGGATTTTGACGCGAAAGGCCAAAATACATGAGGGATAGGCAAAGTCACGGCAAAAAAAACAATAAAAATAAATATGCAAATGCAGGAGTCAGACTAAAAACAAGCAGCTGCGCCTGTTAGGTTCGCCAGACTGGTGTTCTAGTTTGGTGCGCCACATATGTGCTCCTATATGGGCCAGAGAGATGTGTTGAGGGAAAACAGAAACCTATGCAATGCCAAGTCACATGAGAATGCCTTCCAGAAAATCATGCCATGTAAAAAAAAACCTTCGCAAAACTTGGAAAAAATGCCTTAAAAGAGAAAGAAATGCAAGTGCGATGACTTATGGACCTTGTGCTCAAGAGCTGGTAACCTCACACAAGATCACACCCTATGCGTGCTAAATGAAAGATGCAGGATTCAACCATGCCACTGGATCATGGGCAGATGCACAAGGTTCTCCATGTAGGAGTAAGGTGCAACCAGCCTACCAGATTCTGACCAAAGACTGAATATCCAAAGGGAGAAAACAACCAGAAAACAATCTTACTTTAAACTGAAAACATACATGCAAAACCATGGAATATAAAAGAGCAAGCGGTAAAAGAATCAGGCTCAAAATCATTCAGAAAACCATGCAAGCAGGGATGCAAAAATGAATGTTTTACTCTCTGACCAGTCTAGTGCTCCTGAATGGGGCGTTGGATGGGTGCGCCACTCTGGTGCGCCACTTAGGTGCTCCCTAGGAAATCTGGATCAGATTGCAATCTAATCCAGAATCTGACCTAGAATAAAGATGGGTGATTTATGCTAATGCAGGTTGATTCATACGGGTGTTAAGAACTAAAAGCATGACGAGATGCATCTGATCAAAGCTATCTTATTATCATTTAACACAAGATGATTAAATGGGTTCATGGCAAGAACACATGCAAAATGCAAAGGATACAAACATGGAACAAGTAAACCCAATAGAACATAGCTCACACAGGCGATATATTGCAGAATTTATGCTAGAAATAAAGTACACATGCTTGCAAACAAAAATGTAGATTTGCATGAAGAGCATCTTGCAAAGAGGATAAGTAAATTCATCATAGAAACCTCATGAAAATACAGAAAAATCAGACCATATATGTGGAATTTATAGCATACTTTATTTCATTGCAAAAGAACAAGAACATAAAGGAAAAGTGGGAAGGACCTATCTTGTCCAAGATGTCCTTTCAAGAAAGAAAAGAAAGACCCAAGATAATAAGCTCCTTGATGCTTTGGAAGGGCTGAGAATATCTCTGGATGCAAGGCAAAGCTTGAGTGCTCAAGTGAATAGTTGCAGAATTTTGGAGAGGGCTAGTGTAGCTGTGTGTCTCTATCTTTCAAGATGATCAGCCCCTTCAAATGGTTGCTTATGGGGTCTATATATAGGGATTTTCCATGGGTAACTCGTAGGACAACAAGGAGCCTCGTAGACGAAAAGCCTGGAAGATTCCATGGCATATTCGCTGGTAGAGGTAACAGCCATGGGAGGTGGAAAGCCAGCAGCCAGCAGCCTGAGAAATGGTTGGGCGCCTGGTATGTGCGCCGGGTTAGTGTGCTAGCTAGGTGTGCTAGGTTGGTGTGCTAGCTATGTTTGCTAGGTTGGTGTGCTAGCTAGGTGCTCTCCCCTACGTATCTGGATTTCTAACTAGGCTGCGGGCCTACTATAGGTTTTGGTTGGTTTAGCTAATAGGATTCAAGGGTCAACCACATCCAAAGCAACATCCGAAAAGCTCATCTATGAGTCACCTCAAAATCGGGGTGTCTACAGATGCCCCTCCCTGAGTGAGGTCGAGGGACGAAGGGAACCAAGACCGATGCTCAGGGTTGACAAGATACCCCCATTTTGAGGTTACAGAAGGATAGTGTTTGCTGTAGGATGCACTGAAAATCACAACTTGTTGCCAAATGTAAATGCGAATGTGAAATGCATGCAACAACTGATATAAATGTTGGGGATGTGATGCCAATGTGAGATGCCAATGCAAAAACCGATGTTGAAGGCTGATGCGAAGCTGATGCTAACATAAGAATGGGTGCTTGCAAGACGATGCGATGCTGATGCTAATACTGAAATAACAAGGCAAAAGATAAAGAAATCCTTCGCAAAGAGGAAACCACAGGCAGGTAAATGATAAGTTGTCGGACTCATCAGCCGGATTATTGAGGTTATCACCCTAAGAGACGGGATATGACAAGCCAATCAAGTCTTGTCAACCCGACCGCTTGATAGCGTGACTGTTGTCAACCGAGTAGTTGGGGATACCAGTCCAAGGAAAGGGGGGCATGACAAACATACCATTTGTCAAGCAAAACAGGGCCTTGTCTGCACGGACCAAGGGCGAACAAAGAGATTACGCGCGAGCGAAAACTCGGAAGAGAAGGGACCTTGACCACTCGACCAGAGGGTCAAACAACTGGATTCCGTGCCCGTAAAAACCCAGAAGAGAAAGGACAAGGACCTCGACTGCCCGGTCAAAAGGTCAAGCAGCTGGATTTCTTGCCTGGGGAAATCCGAGAAAAGGGCTAGGACCTTGACTATCTAGTCAAAAGGTCAAGCCACAGGATTTCCTGCCCAAGGAAATCCAAGAGAGGGGCTAGGACCTTAACCATCTGGTCAAAAGGTCAAGCCAAAGGATTTCTTGCCCAAGGAAATCTGAGAAACCAAGGACTTTGACCGCCCAGTCAAAGTCAACTAGCTGGACTCCGCGCTAGCGAAAGTCCAGGAGAGGCAAAGGACATTTAACCGCCCGGTCAAAGCCAGCAAGGTGGATTTCGCGCTCGCAAAAATCCAAAAGGGGCACATGACCTTGACCGCCCGATTAAGATGAGCAAGCTGGATTTCGCACCCACGAAAATCCAAAAGGAGCAAACGACACTGACTACCCGGTCAGAGTCAGCAAGCTGGATTTCGCGCCTGCGAAAATCCAAAAGGGGCAAACGACGTTGACCGCTTGGTCAGAGTCAGCAAGCTGGATTTCACACCCGCGAAAATCCAAAGGGGGCAAATGACATTGACCGCCCGGTTAAAGTCAGCAAGCTGGATTTCACGCCCGCGAAAATCCAAAAGGGGCAAACGACGCTGACCGCCCGGTCAAAGTCAGCAAGCTGGATTTCGCGCTCGCGAAAATCTGAGAGGGGCAAATGACATTGACCTCCTGGTCAAAGTCAAGAAGTTGGATTTCGCGCCTGCGAAAATCCAAAAGGGGCAAATGACATTGACTGCCCGGTCAAAGTCAACAAGCTAGATTTCACGCTCGCGAAAATCCAAAAAGGGCAAATGACATTGACTGCCTGGTCAAAGTCAACAAGCTGGATTTCGCGCTCGTAAAAATCCAAAAGGGGCAAATAACCCTGACCGCTCGTTTAGAGTCAGCAAGCTGGATTTCACGCCTGCGAAAATCCAAAAGGGGAAAATGACATTGACCGCCTGGTCAAAGTCAACAAGCTGAATTTCGTGCCCGCGAAAATCCAAAAGGGGTAGAAGGGTCTCATCTGCTCAGAAAGAGATCTGGAAAACAAAGCGATGATCGCTGGGTTGACCCCTAGGAAGGAAAACGGCAAAAGTGCCCTTCGGGTAGAATTGTAATATGCTGACTACTGATGCTGCGGTGCAGAGATTGGCGCTCTTGCTAAGATGCATGTACAATCTTTTCTTGCTAGAATCTCCAACCGAATGTGGCATTGTTTGCAAAAGGTGAGGACTTATTTGAAAATATCCACAACTTGAGGACTTTATTGCAAATTACCCAATCACGACCGCCTTTAATTGCTGTATTGCCGCCATGCTGTGACATTCGAGACTCTGCTATATATCAACAAATGTCTGCTTCTAACAAAACTTCCCACATTTTGCGGACTAATCTAAAAATTTGCAAAAAAGGAGAGGGTTTTCTGCAAATTACCGCATCTGGTGTATCTTGCGGGTCATGTGCTTGATACTATATATTCAGCTCTTGGAGCGTAAGCTGTGAGGTGCTAGGGGCTGAAACGCAATTTTCACGACCATTTTGCATTGTGAACCTTGACTTATCAAATTATTTATAAGTGGGCCCCTCTAGATAACTGCCATAACTGCCAAGGGACATTCTCCACTTCTATTCCTGCTCCTTGGGAATGCACGGGGCTTTATGCTGCTTGGCCTTTGCATCATATTCTGCTATCATTGACTTGATTTCATATCCCCAAAGCAACATGCATATAGTTTTTTTCTTTTTAATTTTCCTTCTTCTCTCAAAGGGTGTGTCTCTTCCTCTTCATCCCCATTTTCTTCTTTGCATACAAAACCCACTCCTTCTCCTTTCTTCATCTCCCGTTTTCTCCACTCTCCCTTCCTTCTCCCTTTGCTTTCTCCACCCCTCTCATCCTTTTACGACAGCGACACGCAGGAGGTGCGCCGACGAGGTGCTCTCGGCTGGTACGGCGAGGATCGGCGGCTAGTTGCGGCGGAAGTGCTTGGCCAACGGCGGCATGGATCGAACCCTCTGGGATTGGTTGGACAGAGGCTCGCCGGCAGAGGTAATCTCGAGTTCCCCTGTTGTGTTTGCGCGTGCTTGTCCCTCTTCTCTCGTTCTCTACCTTGCCGATGGCTGGATGTACTCCAGTGGTTGGCGAGTTGGGCTCGGCGATGTGGAAATGCTAGAGGAAAGCACGGGCTGCGGGGAGCAATGGCTAATGGGTGATGGTGGGTTGGCCGCGGGTTGGTTTCGGCAGGTGTAGCTGCGCGGTGGCGGGTCGGCGATGCGGTGCTAATGGGTCGACTAAGGTGAGTTCCGGCGACATTTCTGGTGGTAGATGGGGTGGCTGACGGTGGTGGCGGAATGGTTATGTGGCAGTGTTGGTGGACTGAGGTTTGTAAGGCTGGCGGCAGGCTGGCCGTGAGGGGTTGGTTGTGTGGTGGTGACGATGGCAGGGAATGGGGTGATGGAAGGCTGTGAGGAAGGTTCAAGGTTTGGATAATACTCTGATTGCCGTTGCTATGCCATACATGCCATGCTGCCATTACGCCATTTCTAACTTTTGTTGCTTTGAATCAAGTTGCTGAACCACTTGATAGCCTATCCAGAGTATTTCATTTTTTTGCAAATTTAACAAGAGAATATTGTCGCATCAAACACTGAACTGCAACTGTACGCCTGTCTATACTTGCATTTTTGCCACCATATGCCATAGTACTTTATTTAAATGCCATGCCCCTTCTATTTCACCTGTTTTTGAGTATAATGCAATATTTGACTTTTCCTTGGATTCCATGTGCCCTTTTTGCTGCTTTTTTTTTTGTAGGATGATCCAGTTCCCGAGGAAGGGACCCCACATTCCTCACGGGATATGCCGTCTAGCTCTCGTTCCCGACGGTGAGGTAGTTCCTCGAGGTCACGTGCCTCTAGTAGCTCGACTCCTGCCGTCCCTGTTGAGGTAAGCTTAAACTAAAAAAAATGTATAAGAATCTCGTGCTTTATCTGACAAATGCATTTCAGGAGTCCAGTAATTTCGAGGGGCGGCTGCTGAGCGACCATCATATCTGTGAGAGTCCTGACTTTGGAGTAATTTCCTGCTTTACTGAGCTTTAACCATTATAAGCTGCTTTCTAACTTGGTATTAATTTTGTTTTTGACGTTTCAGGAGGGGGATGCATACCGGATCATGCGATGCCACTAGGGCCCAATGCTTGACCACTTCCATCGTTTGCCAGATTTTCTGCAGGACTTCCTCTTACACCGCTCCCCTTTTGGTGGTTTGCTTCACATACCCATCATTCACGACTTCCTCTTACACCGCTCCCCTTTTGGTGGTTTGCTTCACATACCCATCATTCACGGCCATTATAACTTCTTCAGGGCTTTGGTGGAAAGGTGGAGGTTTGAGACACACACTTTCCATTTTCCATTCGGCGAGCTGACCGTCCTACCTGATCAGTGGGCTCTGTTGACGGGTCTTCCCTTCGGTGACGAGCCGATTATAGGTGAGACCACTCACGGTATGCACCTTGCTTCTTGCACATTTGGGCCGTGTTCCTCCAAAATCACCTCGGGGGAAATACATGATCACAGTAGGATGGCTGAGAGAGTGGGACAAATTTTGGCCTAACCCCGAGCCTGACAGCGAGGAGGCAAACTTTGTACTGAGGCATTTCCTGCTGGATCTTCTTGCCATGATGTTTTGTGATTCATCTACTTATTGCATTCATACTGATTGGATAGCGTATTTAACCAATCTGGAGCATCTGGATCATTATGATTGGGCCGGTGCTAGTTATACCTGCCTGATCTGCGGGCTTGACAATGTGGTTAAGTTTGGGCGCCGCTCTTATGTGGGGCTATACCCTCTGCTGATTGTAAGTATTTGCTTTCATTACTTCGCAAAATAAAATTCCTTTATGCTTAATATTTGATAAACTGACTTCGGTCTGTCATTTCCAGTATTGGATCATGGAGCATATCACCAGAGGGCATAGTTTCGGCCGCCTTCGGGACGAGCTTCTGCCCCTTCCCCGCCAGTGGGTCGAGCCTGACCATCGGGCCGCTGCTGGGGTCTATAGTTACGAGTCCTACCGGTATCTGCTGGACCTGGTAGAGCTTGAGGATGTAAGTTTCCCTTCCTTTTTATGCTGTATCCTCTAATGCTTGCTTAGATTGCTTATATATTTCTCTTGCTTTAATACAGGTTCATCTGCGCCCGTTCTCCAGATATGATGGCTTTGACTGGGCTCCCCTGAACTCTGGCCGCGTTCTTAGGGACAAACAGGTGAAATTTTATTGCATGAAGAAGTCGACTTATTTCCTTCGGGGGCGAGTGCGACATCAATTCCTGAACGAGTTCTACATTCCTGCCCCTCCTTCTTCTGATATGGATCGTCCGGTTCCGACTTGCTCAGTTGCTAGAAGCCGGCATGCAGCAACCTTAGCTTCCCGGGACAGACACGTCCTTCGGGAAGTTAACTATACAGACTATCTGGCTTGGTACAGGCGTGTGGGGAAACCGTACCTATTTGAGGAGGCAGTGCGGGACAGCCAGCGTGGGATGTGGTATGCCTCCGACTGGGCCAAGGTACATGATTACCACCCCTGCTTAATATTGCTGATATATGAATTATATAAGTTTGACATTTGTCACAATCCACTGGGCTTTGAAGAACAATTTGGCACCTTTTATGCTGACATCCGCCGAAAGAGGGTAAGATTTTTACTTTGCAGATTACCATTTTCAGCTTAAAGCACGCCTGACACATCTGTTATTTTGCTGGAACTGTGCTGGCGTAACATCATCCGGGTATGTTTCTGTTTCTATTTTTGTTAACTTCCCTTATAATTCTGATTGCTAACAGAAAACATTGATATTGCAGCAAGATTTCCCAGCTCAGGAGGTGAATGGAGCCAGTAGCGGGGATTTCACTATGGAGGCATCTGAGGAGGACCGCTCAGATACTGAGGTTACCTAGAGGGTCCACGATTTTGCTCCCCGTTCCCAAGCTACTGCAGCTGCTCAGTGGTCGCGTCGAATCACCCGACGAGGTGCCCGTCTCCTGGCCGAATACTTCTAAAAGGCGGCATCTGATGAAGAAGATTCAAACGAGGAGTAGTTTTTTTGTATTTGCAGTTCTTTCCAATTTTGTAAGAACAGTGGAATATTGTAACCCTTTTGAAAATTTATAAAGAAAACCAGATTCGGTGATGTGGGGGGG
>JAMKQA010036976.1:0-13870 GCA_024699735.1 Posidonia australis | reverse complement strand
ATGGATTTTAATTGGATTAAGTGGGTTTTAGGGTTTTATTGGATTTTAATTGGATTAAGTGGGTTTTAGGGTTTTATTGGATTGATTAATTAGCTTCCTGGTAGATTTAATTTAATTTGTTTAGTTTTAAATCTAATTGGGTCAGAGTGGGCCTAAGTGGGTCTAATTGGGCTTGCGCGGGCCTGTGCGGGCCTAATGGGCTTGTGTGGGCTTAATGGGCCTAAGTGGGCTAGGATTTTGGTGGTTGCAACCAGAGCATCAACTGGAGGAGTCTGCTGCCAAGTGACTTCAAAATCGGGGTGTCTTCAATGTGAATATCTGATTAAATTGAAATCTCCCCCAGTGACCCACTTGGAGTTTACCATTTTGCTGAGGGAGTTTAATTCCTCAATAAATTCTATTTTCAGTCTGGGTTCACAGGGACCATAGACCCCTGTGAGCCACCATTCAAAGCCATCTGCATGATTTCCAAAATTTAAAGAAAGACTATAGGTAGCAACTATTGTATTAAACAGTTTTAAAAATCTATCATCCCATCCAATAAGGATTCCCTCAGAAGCCCCTAGTGATGGAATGAAGGATCTTTGATTTAGTAGGCCTTTTCCTGAAGATCTGAGAATACTGGGGGAAAAGGCCTCTAATTTGCTCTCACTAATTATAAGAATGTTGCATTTATTAGCTCTGAAATAGTTCTTTTTTTTCACTAGTACCCAACTCTCTTATATTCCAAGCAAAAATGATCATTGATATTGGGGGGTTATAAAAAGAGAAGCTAAGTTCTCAACCAAGCTAGCATTATTATTTAAATTAACGCGTGCTAAATCCTGTTCTTCTCTAACAGAGTCAAAGAAATTCTTAGCCTCTTCTGTAATATTTAGTGAAATACCCAATTTTCCACAAAAAACTAATAAACTGATCATATAACTCCCAAGTGAGTGCATCATTCAAAAGATGACTAGTGTTATCTTCAGAATTGGAACTAACAGAGTCTGATGTGTGAGATGAAACAGACTTATTTAAAAGAGAATCTTTATGTTGTAGGACAGTTGTCGTAGGGATGACGATTTTTATAGACCTCTTCTTTCTCTATCGCATTTTCCTCTTCTTCTCTCCGACGACTCTGTGTTTTTGAAACAAAAAATTGTAACTCTATGTGACTTGTGTACCATTTGATTAAGAGATAACCGATGTGTAATCGTTTTGTAGACGAGAATCAGATATATTTTTTATCTATTGGATCATTTTATCTTAAAAGAAAATATGTAAATTCCTGTGTATCGATTGAGAATCGTTATCTTATCTAATACAGATCCTTTGAAGAGACTCAATTAAATATAATCTAACTTTATTTCTTTATTTTGTTTCTATTACTTGTGTTATTTGTTCATGTTTTTTTCTTAAATCATATAATATAATCAGATATAATATAATATAATATAATCGTTATCGTTTTGTTCATCTCTTAGGGTTATTATTCTGAAGAATCATATACTAAAACCTTGTTTTCTCTCTCTCTCTCTTGCATTCTTTATCTTGAGGAATACTTGTATAATTTATCTTTTTCATTTAAATGGATTAATATTTAATTCTTTATAACCCTAAAGACTTGATTGAAAATTTTCATTTTGCTTAATAACAATAGATGTAAAAGGTTCCTATGTAATTTTTCCTAGATTTCCGGGATGTGACTATAATTCAACATTAATAATAAAGCTACAACTCATCATCCAGAACTAAAGCTACAATAATTCTTACATTGATTGTAATTTCTCTAAATGTACAGAACTTATATCTAATTGCAGATTATCCAAATAAATATCCAAAACTTTGAAATAATCCATCCTATAACCTCTCAAGGACCTGGGTGTAATTACAATATTGTATCAAGAAAGGCATAATTTAAGACTCTTATGAAAGTACACCAAACTTAGATCAAGGATTACAAAAATGCCAATCTTCTTCAACCTTTTACCATGTTATTGTTTCCATCTCTATTTAGCAATGTAATCTAGCAAATGAAGCTACAGTTTACTTTCAAAACCATATAAAGTTATTGTATTATTCTCTTCCATAAATCAAATAATTCAAAACATTATATCAATCATAATCCTAGCAAAAAAGAAGCTATCATAAACAATCAAATTATTCTTCCAAGTTTGCTATAATACATAGGTCACTGTTCCATCCACCGTTCATCTCCACCTTAACATAATTATTGAAATAATGAAATAACAACAACCCACACGAACATAACGCATATCTCAACAAATCCCTTCATATCTCTCATACCAACGATTAGTTCCCTATGTCGACGAACTTCTTAATCGACCGACAAGCCTCTCCACTTAACCTACGCAATGCACAGGCTGCGGCGATAGCTCTCTCCTTCACAACCTCCTCTCCTTCTGTCAGTATACACTACTCACTGTTCCTCTTCCTTTTACAGTACTGGGTGGACCCAAATGTTACGCAATCGTAACTGCCGTCATCACAACCTGCTGTCGCCTCTGCTTCTGTTGATGCCTCCACTCCTCAGCAAATCTGGTCATCCCACAGATGAAATGGTCAGTCGTTACATTTCTAATCCATCATTATTTTGCTCTTGTTGCTTAGTGAGCGAGGAGAAGCAGGAACTCTTCTTGTTTGCTGTTAATTTTGAGTTTCTGCTGCAAACAGTAACTGTCTTCTGTTTATCGTGCAGTCTTGGTTTCTTGCCTTCTTGGTCTGTCATTTTGCCCATTCCAACCTTCAATTTCTTGACGACGGAAGGAAGACGGTTGAAATTCTACTTTCACTGCACCATTTACCATGCACCTAAAGAATGGTAACAATTAATGCGACATACCCCGGTCATTTGGATTTTGGCACTCGTACCACTAATGAGCACTTATCCATACTTCAATCCATACTTCAATCCATACTTCTGCTACGTTGGGTACAAATGCTCTCGTTAGGCACTCATGCAACACAGACACATACACTCGATGGACACACATACTGTTGTGGTCACATTTGACCAAGTTCCAAACGAAAATAAATCACATTTTTGTGAACCAAACTTAGGAAGGGAAATTTGAGCATGATTCTAGTCTCAACGGTTTTCAATAAAGTCCACAAAAAGAACAAGCTAACTTTTGAAACGAATGCTGTTGGAAATCATTTCATTAAATAATTTTCTTTTCTGCATTATTCGAAATCCCCAACATGTTATTATGAAATATATGCAGTTAAGATTCCATTACTGCGATCTGATCGATCACTCTAACCCTTTATTGAAGGTCCCCAAATTTTAGTAAATCTCGACAAAATGCTTCAATGGACAGTAAAAAACAACAACTCCAAGCTTGTAAATAGAATACAGTCAAATAGGTTGATGATTAAAAAAAAATAAAAATGCGGAGCTGCATAATGAGAACGATCCATTTGTTTTTTTAAAATAAATTTGGAAAATACCTGATATACATAATCCTTTATTTTCAAGACAAAACAGGGGGAAAAAATACGTAAGTAGGAAAATATTTTCTTCTGGATAACATTTTCCAGAAACAGAAAAAAAAAATACATTTAAAAAATAAATTTGGAAAGTCCACATTTGCCCCATCGATCCCTAGCCCTAGGAAAAAAAAGAATGCAGGGTGGAAACAAGAAAATGGGGAGCTCTCTTTGTAAAAGGTTTGCTTCTCGGGTCAGCACATGGGCCACCCGTTAAGTTGTCGCCCTAGAGCTAGAGATAAACGGAAAAGACTCAAACCGGGTATTCCATTGCAAAGCCGGCCAAGCTTCAGCCCGATCCGGCAGTTTCCGGCGGAGGAGAGGGGCGGCGAGGAGAGGAGCGAGAAGCAAACGCCCCGCCGCCTATGGCGTTTCTGTACCACAAGTTCCAGGAGGTACCCTTTTTTCGAGTCATTTTTCTTAGCATCAAAATTGTTGTGCCCGTTTTTGCTCACCTCAGTTGGATAGGAGAGACAGTGCCGGTGTAGTGGATGGCTACGAGCTCTCTATAGATGTGTGTCGCAGGGTTTGGTAGTGGATGCGAGGTCGGGGTGTGCTGCCTTAGATAGCAGCAGTAGTAGCTCGCCGTTGGCAACTACGAGCTCTCTATAGATGTGTGTCGTAGGGTTTTGTGGTGGATGCGAGGTCGGGGTGTGCTGCCTTAGATAGCAGCAGTAGTAGCTCGCCGTTGTCAAATCCGCTAAACGAATTCTAATTTTGGTTGTCTGTCGTTTTTGATGTCAGAATGACAACCAAAACATTGCATGTTAGGCGAAAGGAAGAACCTTGAGCGAAATGATTGCGAGAACGATGACAATGTGGGAGTTTTTGTTAGAAAGGACAAGGATTTGAGCAACTGGAATGGCTCTGTCGGATTTGATTGGGTTCTTTTTTTGGGGGGTCAAATTGTGAGACGGTTGATGGCCAGAAGTCTTCATCATCCACTAGATCACTTGTCGGTACCTCAAGCAAATTGTCCAATTAATCAGATCACTACTCTCAAGTATTCACCCATTCAAGCTGATTAATCGGCTTGCTCACCCAACTAGATCACTTCTTGGTCCCTCACGCAAATTGATTCCAATTGCAGCTTTTCTGAACCATGATTAGAACAAGCCAAGTCTGTCTAGTTAGAGTCCCTCTCCCTTGTTCGACTTCCCCCACTGCCTCAGGAATGACCAGTAAAAATCTATTAGCAGCGAAGTTGATCCAGAGCAAATTCAGATATCATTTTCCTCTGGAGATACCAGATTGAGTGGCAATCTCCATGATGATTATCTTCATCTGTTTAGTGGGGCTGCTTTGATATCGGCTAATCTTTGTTTCTCAAAGAAGAACCACAAGTCCTGTAAATTGCTGAAGTTTCAAATGTCAAACCCATTTATAATCTCAAATCGTCAAAAAGTGTTTGAATCTGCGTCTAGCAAACACATTTCAGATCTGCTTCAGTGTCCGTTGGTATTAAGGGGTTTTGCCTTTTGGGGATTTATATTGATAGTTCATATATGCTAATAGAGTGGCTGATGATTTTCTAGGAGAGCATTCAGGCCTTCTTTGCATAAAGACTCTTTGGACCCATTTAAGCCAAAATTTTGGGGGGAAGGTAAGATTTTACGTGCATCTATGATCTCACCTTCTATCAAATGGTTTGGGTTGAGACATGCCTTCACTGATTGTTGAAAGCTTTGTTGGACACATGATTCAACTAAAGAATCACAAGCATTGCTGTAACCAGTGGGATGCCATGGAGAACCAGAGGAAGGCGTGGATTTTGTTGAACTTGTCCATGTCACAATAAACCATGTGGTGTCAATATGTGCTTCACAAATATTTTCAATGTTTGTCTAATTTGCAATGCCAGCCCCATGCAGTAGGAATGTATGATTAAGTTATGGTGGTGTGGTTGTTTATTGTATCTATACTTGCGTGCCTCTTTCTGAGGAAGATTAGATTTTAACTCTTTTGTACTCTTCAGGCTGTGAAAACCCTCTCAAAGAGTCCAGTGTTTGCTAGGGATCCGAGGCATCTCCAATTTGAAGCTGATATTAATCGACTGTTTCTTTTTACCAGGTTGGATGATTTAACAGAAGTCCCATGATTAGTTGAGGAACACCATAAATGTGTTGTTTCTGAATGTTTGGATCAGTTGAGGACCTGTTATATTGCAAATCTACAACTCTAAATTATAGCCTATTCTCTAAGGAATTCCCTGTACATTGTTATAGTTCATTCCTGTAAATAGTAATTTAAATGTCAAATTAATCCTCTGCTTTATTTTCTTGGATAATTGCATTGTGCTTTAGCTACAATCGTCTTGGAAGGAATGCAGATGAAAAGGACGTAGATGAGATAATTGATATGGCAGGCAACGCTTCTGTTGCTGATCAGCAGAAACAAGTTCAAGAAAATGTTCACTCCCAGATTAAAAGTGTCTGTGAGGCAATGGATAATGTCCTTCAACCCAATCATAAGAGTTCTAGTAGAGCCCCTCAATCCCAGGATGCTGTTCGACCAAGTGGCCTGAGCTGGGCCGTTGGCAGACCAGTGGCACCCTCCAAACAACCTGGTGAGTGTTCTTGTAAACCATATTGTATCATTCTATGAACACTATTATTTTGCAAAATTGTGTGTGAAGTATATCAGAAAGACCTTTGGTTATAATTCTGTTACTCATGGGCATATAGCGTGTATAGTTGTTACATTCGAAAGGGAAAAAAAAATGAAAGCACCCAGACTATTAGAATGTGTGCTAGAATTATGAACACGATGAATCAACAAAAATATTTCCCTTGGAGCTAAAATGGAGCATTTCTTCTCTCTGTGATGATAAAATTTTCTATTATTTCTATCCATTTGTATCCTCATTTATGCTACGATTTTCTTACATGGTGGTCACTATCGTCATATAATAAATAATTATTAAAACCAAAAGACAATGACTGTGAATTATATAAATCTTATTTTAAGTCTCATGGTTCTTATGAAGAAACCTCTAGATGTTTCTATGCACTTGTGTTTCTGTATCGAATTTTACTTACACTTCTGAACTCTAGATTTCTTTATCTTATCAGGGACCATTTAATAGGAATAATTTAGTCTTAGAAACTGATTCTGTTGGCTTGCAGTACAGCTGTTCCTGTAACACAGCCATTACCACACATGCAGTTATCGCAAAGCTTGAAAGATCATATTGGCTACACCCTTGAACTCAAACCATCTCATATTCCTCATGAGGAAGCAGGCCAAGGTTTGTTCTTATCTGGAGAAGCTGATGTTGGATCTGTAGTGGCCATCTACCCTGGAATTATATACTCACCAGCTTACTATCGGAATATTCCTGGATACCCAAGGGTTGATGCTTCCAATTCCTATTTGATTACTAGGTATGATGGTATCATCATCAACGCACAGCCCTGGGGGGTTGGTGGTGAAACCCGGGAACCATGGGAAAGAGTTTTGCAGCTGGAACACGTGCCAGATGTTTCCAGAACTGCTGAGAGGGGTAGTGACCGCATCTGGAGAATGCTGAGCAAGCCTTCGAAGACCATGCACAGGCCAAATGTAAATCAAAGAGTGGAAAGGCGAAATCCACTTGCATTTGCTCATTTTGCCAATCATCCGGCCAAGGGACAGATGCCTAACGTGATGGTATGTCCGTACGATTTTCCAGTGAATGAGGATCAGATGAGAGCTTACATCCCAAATATTGTATTCGGACCTGAGGAGAATGTTAGAATGAGAAGGTTTGGGACCTTTTGGTTCAAATCCAGGAGCTCAGGCGATGGAGAAGATGTACCAGTCATAAAAACACTACTATTGGTAGCAACAAGGGACCTATCTCATGAAGAGGTTCTTTTGAACTACAGGTTGAGCAATTCAAAGAGGCACCCATCATGGTATACTCCAGTCGATGAGGAAGAAGATCGCCGGAGGTGGAGCTAGGTGCAAAGGATATGTATTGTTTCTCTTGCTTAGAATGCAAAGAATAGTGGTTCAAGAAGATGTCGCAAATAAAGAACGCCCCGGTACCTAACTTAAACATAGCCTATAATGATGGTGGTAATGGACTAATGGTTGGTTAATTTATTGGAGCGATTGTGGAAGGTGAGGTACAACAAGGTTTCTTCAAAGATTTCGTTCTCTGTGGACTAGTAACATTTTATGATGTGCTTTTAAAATTGTCCTAGGTAATAAATGTCTCAAGTGGAGTTGCATCCACGGGCTATACCAGGCAGGTAAAGCAAATGGATACATATTATTATATGATCATTTTACTGCGTTGGCCTGACTTTCATCTCAAATGCGTAGCATTTTTCCGCTTTGCATAAGCTTGCAATCCACCAGTGTATGATGTATGTTCGCCATTGTATGCAAACCCGACCTTGAAAACTCATTAGCTTATCTTAGATTCTGTTTGTAAACTAATTTCTAATCAGGAATCCATACACCCTAGTTTTTTTAACTCCTGTCAAAAATATATAGCAGAAACTATATTAAGTTCTATCAAATTTCTCACCTAGTTCAGATTTTAATTATAAAGTGATTCTGCAAGACGTGTCTCAAAATCTTAACCACACCCAGCCTTAATACTGCATCAAATGCCAGAGAAACTGCAGCATGATCATCAATTCACCACCAAGCTGAAGTCTTCGTTGTTAGGAAAATCTCCAATTGGCTGATAAATCGGGTTGGCAGTTCAGGTTCTCTACTAATGAAAGATAATTTGAGCCTTGTTGAATTCTGACTCAGAAATTGTTGGTTCACCGAAGTTGGAAATATTTCAATGCATCCATCCAATAACGCAGAACCAATGGACAAACAAGTATAGCAACCACACTACGATACTGGTATAACCGTACAAAAATACAGATTTTATTCATAATCAGCTTTTAACACAAATAAGCAGCAGCAGCAGCTAAAGTACAGCAATAGAGAACTTACACTCCTGTATGTTGTAATCCATCCATTACTCACGGTTGCTGAAACAAGACTCCAACCTCCCGCAATCCACCAGGTAAGCAAATCCATACGCCATGTTCTTCAGCGTGGCCTCGTGCAACTCATCGTTCGCGGTCGCCGTCGCATCGGTGGAGAAGAAGACCCTGAACCCCCTCACAAACGCCTCCCTCGCCGACGTCTCGCAGCACAGATTCGTCATCACCCCCGTCACGATCACCTCCTCCACCCCCATCTCCCTCAGCCTCTCCTCCAGCCCCGTCCCCCGGAAGGCGCTGTAGGTCGTCTTCTCCACCACCGGGTCCCCTCCCTCCCGCGCCAGGCCCTGGAGGAGCTCGGCGTCGGCGGTGCCGTCCAAGATGCTGTGGTCGTCCCACCACTCGCCCAGCATGGCGTAGTCGGAGGTTGACTTGTGGTTGTGGCGGGTGAAGAGGACGGGGATGCCGGCGGTGCGGCAGAGGGAGATGGTGGTGTTGAGGGCGGGGAGGATGGGGAGGGCGATGGAGGAGAAGTGGTTCTGCATGTCGATTACCAGAAGGGCGCAGCCGCGAGGGATAGGGTTTCGCTTCCGGGTCTCGTACTTCGAGTAAGAGGAGGTGATCGCCATTTCTGATCACAGTCAAAGACAAACAGAGAGAGAAGCAAGAGATGCAAGACTGCGGAAATGCTGATATGAATGGACCATAGAGTTTGATCTATAATAGTACAGATGTCTTCGTCAGTTCAGGCTGTACCGGTTTTTTCATGGTCGGATTCAAATGCAGTACAGGCTGTATCGTGAAGTACTCACGTGTGTGGTCCTATCTTTGCATCACATCATCCCATGGAGCTTATTACTTAAGCACTACTTCATAATTATCAGAGTAAATTTTGAATAGAAATTAATATTCTATTTACTTGTATAATAATTGAAATAAATTTGATATACTAATTATTATTATTCTAATTTACTTATTTTTGAATCATTATTTTGTGTGAGGGGTTGATTAAGATTATTTCATCAAGTTATTATGATATATGTATAATTACAGTGTGTTTATTTTTTAGTGCAACGGACAACAAAATTCTACTTAAAAGTGGAATTAGTAACAAAAACTTCTTATTTTCACTTGACAAGAGGACTAATTCTCTTTTATGTCCTTCTTGTCATTTTATGTCGTCTTACGTCCTCAAGCCGTTGAGTCTTCACACACCCTCGTACCAAGCAACTCTCTCATGTCTTCACAATGTCTAGTCCTGTAATTCTCATTCTCTTGTCTCTCTCATCGTCGAGCCCTCTCTTGCCTTCATCTGTCTTCTTTCTTGTAAACATGAAATCCTGAGTTGTTGAGCACTACATTATCTGTTGTCCTCTCTCGCATCGTCCCATCTTTTACTTTCGTCAATGAAATCTTTAGCCATCACCACTTTTGTCTTCTCAAGCACTATCCACTGTTTTCTTACAGTGACGAAATCTTTAGTCGTTGAGCACCATTCTATCTATCGAGTACCACCCTACCTTAACACTCCCTAACCAATGACCTCCTAGTCATTGTCGACCACCTTCAAGTCCTTATCACCAACACCGCATATCTCAATATCACCTCTCTAGTGTCGTTAAGGTAACAAATACATGAGACATGATTTCTAAAATTTATTTTGATAAATTTGATTGTATATGTTTACATAAAATATGATTTTTTCTTATATGAGACATGATTTTTAAATACATAAGACATGATTTCTAGATATATGAGACATGATTTCTAGATACATGAGACATAAGACATGATTGCTATTTCGTTACTTCAAATGAGATACAATTGCTAACAATTGCATTAGATTAGTGAGAAATACATCTTACTTTTCTTTGAATATCAATGGTTTTTGAATTTAGATTTGGAAATTATGCTTAAAAAAAGACTAATATAGTTTATCAATTAAGTCATATTAAGTTTTAATTGATTTGTTTCTCTTGTGATACAGAATGATACAGAGTTGAATGAGAATTCCACCACTGAATCAGAGATACAGATTGATTTTAATCTTCAATTAAAAAATAAGCTTTCAAAAGCACAAAATTTTGAATTAAATTATGATATAAAGGAATTGAACTTTAAAGTGCAACACCTTGAGTGGAAAATCCACAAGATGGAGATTGACAAACAATTAGAGGCCATTGCAGTAAATAAGGTATAATTTGATTATTTTTTTAAAAGTGTGTGTCCATGTCAACGTTGATTGTGTCACATAATTTGATTCTGTGAGACATAATTTGATTCTGTAAAACATGATTGTAGACATGATTGTTATTTTGTGAGATATGATTTGATTCTATGAGACATGATATGAATTGTGTGAGATATGACTTGTATTTCTGTGAAATATAATTTGAGCTTCTGTGAGACATAATTTGTTTTCCTGTGAGACATAATTTGTTTATTACATGATTTACATTTTTGTGAGACATGATTAAAGTTTCTATGAGACATAATTTGTTTTTCTGTGAGGTATGATTTGTATATTACATAATTTGTTTTTCTGCGAGACATGGTTTATATATTATATGTTTTATTAGATTTGATTATTTTAATAAAAATGAGATATGAATTTCTTTGACAATTGGTTTTATATATGTGATATATGATTTTTTTAGGATGCAAATGAACGAGAAAGAGAGGAATAAAAAACAGGAGAGGAAGAAAACAAAGAAGAGTTGATTCCATCAAAAGTAAGAATCAAATAAAATGTTTTCTTTAGTATTGAGATATGATCTTCTTTTAATAATATTGTGTTGTGAGATATAACTATTGTTTTTAATAGGTTTCTCTAAGAAATGTTTTGCATTTGCGTAACATGAGACATGATTTGTATTTCTTGTGTGGCATAATTCTTGCATTTCTGTGAGATAATGTTTGAATACAAATGAGATGTGATTTTCTTTAATGATTGATTTTAATTTTATGAGATATGATTTTTGTAAGATGAGGAGGAGGAACAAGGAAGAGAGGAAGAAAACATGGAAAAGAAAGAAAACAAAGTTTCACCAAAAGTAAGAATCAAATGAAATATGATTTTCTTTTAACAATATTGTATTGTGAGATATGACTATTGCTAAGAATCAAATGAAATATGATTTTCTTTTAACAATATTATATTGTGAGATATAACTACTGCTTTAATAGGTTTTTCTGAGACATGTTTTGCATTTGTGTGAGACACCAGACATGATTTTAATTCTTGTGTGATATGATTTTTATATTTGTGTGAGACATGTTTTACATTTCTGTGAGGCTTGTTTTTTATATTACATATTTCATTAGAGGATTGATTTTCTTTAATTGTATTCCTGTGAGACATGTTTTATATTATATGTTTCTGTGGGACATAATTTTCTTTGATGATTGATTTTAATTCTGTGTGATATGATTTTTAAAGGATGGAGAGGAATGAGGAAGAGAGGGAGAAAAAAAGGAGAGGAAGAAAATAAAGTTCCACCAAAAGTAAGCATGTTTGGATACAATTGTTTTATTTAATATGATTGTTTTAATGCAAATGAGATGATTTTCTTTAAGAATTGATTTTAATTCTGTGAAATATGATTTTTGTAGGAGTCGAAGGAACGAGGAAGAGAAGAAAAAGAAAGAAAGATGAGGTTCCATTAGAAATAAGATGTTTTCTTTATGAGATATGATTTTTTTCCACGATATTATATTGTAAGAGTGAGATATGACTATTATTTTAATAATTTTCTATGAGACATATTTGGTATTTGTGTGAGACATGATTTGCTTTAGTATTAGATATGATTTGAATTTCTGTGAAATATGATTTACTTTACTGTGAGATATGATTTATTTATTACATAATTTGTATATTACATGTTTTATTAGATATGATTGTTTTAATGCAAATGAAATAAGATTTTTATAGGTCTCTTATCATGGTGATGAGAAGGATGAACAAGGAAGAAGAAAGAAAGAAATGAAGGATGAAGTAAAGCAAGCATGCTTAGACATCTCATTTGGATTTCAAAGTTTGTTATTTTGTAAAGTAAGTATTCTTGGACATCTAATTCATAATGTTTTATTTTAATAGAAGTAATTATTGGTGAGAAGGGTTCACAATCAAAAAGATTGAAAGGAAAAGAAATGTCCCCTTATGTGACGATCTCTACTAGAAAGGAATGACGACAATCGAAGAAAAATATCTAGGATCTTATCATGGTCATTGATAGTCCTTACAAAAAGGTGTAAAAGACTAGGAAGCTCACCAAAAAAATAATATATGCAAAAGACATTGGGGAAGAATATCTCGGTGATGAGGTGAATTGCTAATTTGATATTCATGTTTAATTAATTTATTTTTTTATTTTCCTTTTTTAGCTGTATTGTTTGTTTTGTTACTTATATGAGTACATACCAATAGAAGATGTTGAAATATGGGCAACCAAAATATTAATTTTCCATTACTTGTAGGAGTGGATCAAAGAGAATCAATATGGTTATTATGGGTTTGACCACACGAACAATATGAAGAACCTCATCCATGAATTCCTGAAGTCTCCTATTACCTATATCATTTGATTTGAAATATCATATATGATTTGCATTTATTTAAAGTAGATTAATGAAATACGTATTACTACATGGACTCTTTAATATTTACAGATGAGGCTAAGTTCCGTAGGAGGGATCTATGACATTTGTTATATGGTCGACCCATTAGCAACAACCTAATCTAATCATGGATGATAGTCCTCAAGAGGACGGTCATTGAACGACCATATTCATTGGGTGGTTTTCTTTATGCCTTTTTACTTATCGGTATGTAACATATAAATTACTATATTTCATATAATATGTCATGAATTAATTTACTTGATGGTATGTAATGTTATTTATATTTTTTGCATTGTAGGAAACATTGTATCACAAGAAAGAAAATGTTTTTAATTTATGCTTGAATTTCGATAGTGATGATCTTTGAAGCAATAAAAGTGACCATTGGTCTACTTCAATATAGTAACATTATCATGATTGTTCCTCTTTAATTCTCTCATATACGATGAGAGTTGATTAAAAAATTCATCTCAATTATCAATAACTTTTGCTAAAGCCTTTGTTTTGTACGGTAGATTTTATCGTAAGATATCTTAAATCCCCAAACCTTTAACATCTCTACTTGAATCATCTTTGTTGTAAAAGATTCATTTGTCATAACATGATCAAAAATTTAATCACAAATGAATTCACTAGAGCATTGTTTGTGGCTACGTTCATCAATAATAGTATTACAATGTAACATCTGGGCCCGATTATCCATTGTATTTAATAAACCATGTATTATTTGTGATTTTGTGCTTAATGGTTTATTAATGGATAGTCTGTTGTTTCTTGGTTGTGTGTGGTTGTGGGTGGTTTTCTGTGCATCTGGTTGCCAT